>JAWPHD010017232.1:0-45720 GCA_037043455.1 Cyrtodaria siliqua | reverse complement strand
CTTACGGATGGTCTCTGAGGTATACAGTACTGGTTTTAACACAAAAAAATCGACAATCATATATAGCCTTACATGTGCTAAAAATAAGATTAAACACCATACAAACAAACTTCAATGGCCATCAGAGGAAATAACCAGTAAAATAGTTTAGATTGTAATACAATCATGATATTGTGCACAGCGCTTGCAAAAATGGTACACTCATATAAAAAAATACCAATACGCTCCTGGCAGGTATTTAGCCTAACGTTTTATATGAAAATTTGCTATATCAAGTTCTTTCAGTTGCTTTCAGTATATTTTTTTGGACGAGTTTACTTGTTGGCCCCCTGCTATATTTAGGGTTGAAAAAAAGGACTACCTGGCCCCCAGAATAACTTTTTTAGTGTTTATCAGATATGATAATACTATTGTTATTGGAAAGCTTAGAATATGTTCTTTCCAAAACACTGAAAATATTTAAGTTTAGATGCGAAATAAGCGAGTTATTGAATGCAACACACATACCCATCAGAATCATAAAATTGCCATATTTTGATCGCTAAAACACCTGGCCCCCCTCGCGGAATTATTTAATACAGCTTTGATCGGTAATAACTTTATATATTTATTTAGCTGAAGATAACTACTTTCTAAAACTGTAAGAATAATTTTAAATTGTATAAAAATTGGCAAGTTATAAGTCGCTGTACATATACATGTGAAATCTATTTTTTTAAGCGCGATATTTTGGTTCGGACCACCTGGCCCCCAAAATATTTTTATGAACTACTTTACCGATAATGTTTGTTGTGATATATTCTTAAAGCTTATGTTATGCTCTTTATTTAGAGTTAAAAATTACTAAATTCCGTCTATAAATGACAAAGTTATATCTTTTGAATATTGCTAATTATTTTACCGATGTCTGCTGATAATTTTTCATGCTATCAAACGATTAGTACATGAATCAACTATTTATTACTGTACTGCTTTAAATATATGTATACTTTTATTATTTTATTACTTGACTATTTTGTAAATGAAAATTAAAATTGTGTGTTTAAAAATTCGCGTTGATTCTATAATTAATTTAAATTTAAGGTATTCTGATATGTTTTTGTATAGTTGTATAGTTAATTAACATGAACACATGGTCTATACTGAGATCAAACAGAATAATAAATTAAGACCAGTTAAGACTTTATTGTTTGTTTGTAGCAATTATCACTGATAATATAATCATAGTAAAACCGAAATAATAAAATGTAATAATTTACCAAATCGGTAATTTTAAACAATTTAAATAGTTCAAAGTGAAATAAAAGGTAATTGAGTTGTATCAGTTGTCATTTAATGATGGGTTAATCCGGAACTCAAACGCACTGTTTGAATCATTGTTAAAGCAATCAAAACATGGTTTCGAACAATTAAATAAATATTTCGCACGGGACATTCATGGTGATTTTAAAATCGTACAAGCAACAGTAGATATGCTCGGCGTTACGACAATCAATAATATATTGTAATCAACGGGTGTCACTAATCCCATCAACAAACTAATGTAAAGTTGCACAGGTGTGATGTTTTTACAACAGATTAAATTGATTTGCAAATACAACATTAAAATCAATGATCATCACTAACCATAGCAACAAACTAAAAGATTGTTAAAAGGTGCGATGTTTTTACAAGTGATTAGATTATAAGCATTCACTGTCCATGTATGACACACTTTATTTTAAAATAAAGCTGTGATTTAAAGACACAGTGACTTGAGTGATACAATTATTTTTTAATTGATTTACCCATTGATTATCAACAATATTTGTCAATGTGCATTTTTTTAATTGATACAATTATAAGCTAATTTTATTTCACAATTCCAACTTTGTCTTTAAATCACTGCTTTATTTAAAGAAAGTATGTCATAGCGAATAAAATCCAAAATATATAAAAACATTTTCAAAATTAAATTGAAAAACATCAAACAAGGCGACATTTTTCAGAACATCACATTGAGCTAGTTGATTCAAATAAATACGCCATTATACATTATATTGGGGACGAAAATGCCTTTGAACCTATGATACATGGGAATAGCAAATCAGATCAAATATATGTAAGAACATGCCCGTCTGTTATAGACGGTATTAAAATAAGGCTGATAATGTAACAGCATCGGCTAATTTTGTGCAGCGGGAATAAAAAAATACAGCAACACTCGGCAGTGAGCTAGGCATAAAAACCGCGCGAAATTTATCGCAAGTAAAAAATCATCTTTACAAAACACGCCGAGAGAAAAGATTAAGCAACGATGACTTGTACAATTAATCGAAATGTCATACGAGCTAGACGATTTTAACAAACAAATTGATATATATCCTTCTTTAGTTTGCATATCTGGAATGCAAGAAAGTTTACAGGGGTTTAATGAACTTTTAATGTATGATTCAGGCACCCAGTGAAATGTTTTTTACGATACTACATATCAACTTGGCGAACTCTTTGTAAGTGTAAGCACTGTTGACGTTGGATACTAGAAGAATTAAGGATTTATGACTTTTATTCAGGTATTACTACAAATGCTGCTGAGAGTATAAACAATGTTATTAAATCTTTCCAAAAACGAAAAGAACTCCCGATAGATATGATTGTTATAACTCTGTATTTTCTTCAAAAATCGGATTATACAGAAATTCAATGTGGTAGGGCCGGTTTTGGAAACTATAAATTAAAAAAGAATTTGCACATGCTAAGCTTTTACCAGAGAGATAAATCTTCCAAGATTAGCTGGAACACCCGAAGAACTATTAAAAGCCGCAAAATAGCGCTTAGATTCAATTAAAAACAAATATTCTGAAAACGATATTGAAAATGTATGCGAAGATAATTTAGGTCCGATATCCGATTCTGTAAATTCAAATAACGAAAATATTTGTGCATAGCTAAAGTTAACGGATGCAAATGATGTAAATATACAAGAAATATTAATAGACAAGAACTCCACCACTTTAGATGATAAAAGTTTATCTGAACGAAAAGGTATTGAAATAGAAGGAAAAGTTAAGGTGCCACGTGATATTTTGGTTACTTCATTGGTTAAGACAGGAAGTTACCTATCTGTTTATTAATATGTCCCTGGTTACAACTTTCACAAATTTATGCAAACGAATCCCCTTTTATTAATGTTGTTGTTCCCGATGTACAGCGGCAAAATAATTCCTCTGACTGTGGCGTTTTTACATTGCATTCATGACCGAGGTATTGTTTAAAGAATTTAATTTTGATAAAGCCCAATGTCGATTCGATATTCCTGAAATGAGGAGACATCTTTTAAATGCTTAAGTGAGGGTATTTTTGAGCCAGTTTCCGAAAGTTAGGAAAATGCCGAAAATGCCAGTCTGCGAATCCAAACTAAATAAAATTAAATCTACTGCCACTGCAGATTACCGGACCTAATTGACGACCTTGTAAATGTGACAATAAATCATTGTTCCATTGAATGGTTCCATAAATCTTGTGTAGACCACTTGAATTCTTCTACATGGAAATGTTCAAACTGCAAATAATAAATAAATTGTATCTATTGTATTGTATTGTATTGTATATACACATTTTACAAATACAAATATTTAACTTCATTAGTTTGTCAATTATGCGTCCTGTTTTTTTACAGATTGTTGCATTCGATATATTTAAAATACATGAATGGCTAGCTAGTCTCTTATAATTCTGTTTTGAATAATGCATTATTGTTGTATTGTTTAGTTATATGCATGTAAACACATCGCTTTATATGTTTTCTGTGAGAATGAATGAATGAATGAAAAAAAAAATGCATTATTTGTATCATGTATAATTATACATAATGAAACACACATTTTGTTGTTTTATTTTTCTGTTGTCAGTCCTGTCACTATCCTTTAATAACACGCATAACTCTGTCGGTTGATATTTTGTAACATTTATAAAATCGGCAAATTCAACAGTTGTTTTCAAAGCATATAACTTTGTCATTTATAGACGGAATTTAGTAATCGTTTAACTCTAAATAAAGAGCACAACATAAGCTTTAAGAATATATAAACAAAACATTATCGGTAAAGTAACTTCATAACAATATTTTGGGGGCCAGGTGGTCCGAACCAAAATATCGCGGCTTAAAAAAATAGATTTCACATGTATATGTAAGCGACTTATAACTTTGCAATTTTTATACGATTAAATTATTCTTACAGTTTAGAAAGTAGTTATCTTCAGCTAAATAAATATTTGAAGTTATTACCGATCAAAAGCCTGTATTAAATAATCCGAAGAAGGGGGCCAGGTGTTTTTAGCGATCAAAAATATGCAATTTTATGATTCTGATGGGTATGTGTGTTGCATTCAATAACTCGCTTATTTGACATCTAAACTTAAATATTTCAGTGTTGTGGAAAGTACATATTCTATGCTTTCCAATGACATATAGTATTATCATATATGATAAATACTAAAAAAGTTATTCTGGGGGCCATGTAGTCCTTTTTTTCAACATCTAAATATAGCAGGGGGCCAACAAGTAAACCTGTCCTATTTTTTTCGGCGCTTTTTTCCCTTTTCTCTTCCTTTTGTCTGAGTTTTCTAGTTTCGGTCACCAGACCGCGACACAGTCTGCCGCATTTACTTCCGAAGTTCGCCATTTGTTGCAAAATTACGTTTTTGAGGAAGTGGGATTTTCGTTTAAACAAGTTTCTCAAACATGAAGCAACTGTTTAAATTGTCAACCAGTAAAGCAGTTTAAACTTAAGTTCCTTTAAGAAACTAGCTTTGTTTTTTTTGCTCGCTTAAATAAGGAAGTGTCTGATAAGTTTGGCAATTTTAACAGAAAATGCAAGTTTACAGAACCGTGGGACACTGCCGAGACTGAGTGTAGCAGACAATTATTATCGGGTAATATCGGAACCATTTAAGACCATAAGATGAGTTCGTCAACTTCAGGCCGTCGCCGAACGACTGACAGACTTTACTCCGCCGAAGATCAGCCCTAGATCAAATTCTCAAAAGAGGTGTGTAAAAAGATTGTTCTAAAACACTACTATTAGTATCAGCTTGTTTGTAACTTAAGGATGCTGGTGGCAGGTGTAAGTAGGTGGGTATATATTTGTAGATAAACATGTTTATATACACACACATTGTCAATGTTCCAATTAAAACCGATTAGTCTGATTTATTTGATGTCTGGTGTGCTTTTTTTACATACAGACATATATTCATAACTTTCGTAAGACATCCAGTGTTTCTGCAGGTCTCAATTTTTTGGGGTCAGCTTGACCCACTATGGAATAAACTGGGGGTCATTTTGTAAATATAGGGGTCATATTTTTTGGACACGCATTTTGATGAAAAGACCATGTGATGTCAGGATAGACATGCATTATTAGTTGATTAGACATCTTCGGTGGATTGGTCAGCAAAAAAAGGAAGTTAACTGACGTAAGTTTCATTTTGGGTTTGTCTGCCATTTTAGCATGATCATCTACACGCTTTTATTTGCTAGTGTTTTCTATAAGCGTCTACTTACTCAGACCCACATACACGCGATATGACGACAACATAACGCGGAAAGTACAGACATTAGTTTTAACCTGTTCTAAAAACATAACAACAAGCCTAATCCTGATTAGCATAATAAAGTAAATTCGAAATGAAATTATAAGATGTAATATGATCGATATGACAATAATCACGAAAGTACAGGTATTAGTTTTTCCTTTTCTAAATATAGACCAAGATGCAAATAGAAATAAGTTCGGTCGTGATTCCTTACATTTAAAGCTTTTCAAGAAAGTATTACGACGATAATTGACGAGTATTTCATTGCTAGCATAGTCAATTCATCTGCGTCACGAAAAACGCACAATCTGATTGAGTGTCGCGTCGTCAATCGTTTTAATGCGTCAAAAACACAAGAAACGCGCTCTCACGGAAACACTTGACATCATCACAATAATTTGACCAATCAGTGATCAATAAAATAAAAGACCTCGACATTCTGGTAGGGGGTAAACTCGGTGTTTATCGTTGGTGCTCAACTGACTTTAGCCTCTTTATAAAACTAGTTTTTAGTGATAATTATATTAAAAGCTTTTTTTTGTGTGTACATCTATGTATCTTCTTTGGTGTCTGTCTGATTTTAAATCACCAGTATGGATACATTATTCATATAGAGATTGAGGACAGGGTTTCCACTAATTTTCAAATCAAGGAAGTTCAAACTTCCTTCATGTCAATTTTTGGAAGTTCAAGGGAAAATTTAAGGAAGTTCACACTTAACGCGACATCACCGTTCGAATTAGTGTTTGGGTTAATAAAATTTAAATAACTATGCATAGTTCATGTTCTTTAAATGTGTTTTTAAAACATTTAAAGTACATAATTTATGGATATTTTTTAAATTTATTAAATTATTTATTAAATTATTCATTAAATTAAATTATATTAAATAGCTTCCTGTTGGTATTAAGTTTAAGTTTATTGAATTTATCATCATCATGATTCATCAATCATCATCATCATCATCATCAACAACAAAAATCATGGCACTTTGAAGTGTTGTGTGTGTTAATACAATTTAAATAACTATGCATAGTTCATGTTCTTTAAAAGTGTTTTTAAAACATTTAAAGTACATAATTGATGGATATTTATTAAACTGTATTAGTTTAAATAGCTTCATGTTTGCATTAAGTTTCATTGAATGCATCATCATCATCTGTCTGACTGTCATCATCATCAGTGTTCCCATTCACGCACATGAAAACAAAAAATCACGCACAGAAAACTGACCTCGTACGGGCATGCACGCACAGAAAAAATACAAGTTTGATAATAAGAAAGCATGACCGTCGGTAGATTTCCAAATTCTCGTCCACTTTGTCCGAATATTTTTGAAAAATCAAAACGAAACTAAAACGCTTTGTTTACGAAAACATTATCCCGAGTAATTGCGTCAATTGCCCTATCCCTCTAGTGCATACTACGATGATTGGTTATGACGTCATAAGCGCACGCGCTACCTAAATGAAAGTAGAGAAAACATCGACATCTCATTCTGGTGGTTTTGACTTATTTCTTTTTCATATTTAGTAAGTATATTTAAAATTAAAATAAAAACTTAATAATAGAATAAATGAAGATCAAATAATTAATTCAAATCGTGTTTCGTCTCTCCCGTGTACTATTTATAGATGCGCAAACGTGTTGACTGGTATTAAATTTTAACTTGAACGAAATGATTTACTGTAACTGTTGTCAACTTGAATATTACACTGTGCTGTGTATTGTAATGCCTTCAGTAGCAAATTAAGTATGTTGAAAGGTTTTAACAATCTTAAAAATTCATAGTGTACCCCCTAAATTTGTAGTGTACCCCCAAAATTTAACAGTAGGGGGTACATGTACCCCCAAATGAAAAAGTCGGTGGGAACACTGATCATTATCATAATTATCAACACTTTTCATTGTTTGAAGAACATTGTAGAAAATGAAAACATAACTGTAGCATATTAACTTTTATTAAATATTTTTTTCTGATGTTGTTTATATAACTATCAATAAACATATATACACAGATGCTGATGTTCTATTATGCTTTAAAATTGCTTCTCGCCGTATACAAACAATCATATAAATCGGCAGCTAAGATTTTATTCAAAACAATTACTCGATCGGCAAACTGTTCCATCTTCATAATCAGCTAATGTCTAGTAATCCGTTTGCCAAACAAACGCATCCAAATAGTCAATCAGTCACAACGTCAAAGTAAAAATTCGCGCTGATATTCAAACAATCGCAAACAATCATTATAAATCGGCAGCGTAATATTTTATTTAAAACAATTACACGTTCGGTTAAGGTATCTGTAATAAACAAACAGGTGCATAAAACGAACCTGGCTTTCATAATTAGTCAATCGGTCACTAACGTCAAAGTAAAAATTCGCGCTGAATGCAAACAATCGCAAACATTCATTATAAATCGGCGGCGTATTCCGTAATATTTTATTTAAAATAATTAGGTGCATAAAACGAACCTGCCATTCATAATTATTCAATCAGTCATCAATTAAACGTAATCCACTTTAATCCCATTAATTAATTGCCACACTTTTTTGAACCCAGAAGCGATGTTTGTTTACATAATACTTGACACAATACACAATTCAGTTTACACACGTGGCTAACCCCATAATAAAACTGGATCCAACGGGTTTCACCTGTCGAACGCTGTCACAGTAACACAGTGGGTGTTAATTTAATCGCTTTACAACTTGGCTGTGCAGCGTTTGGATGTAATTGGACCCGATGGGCGGAGCTATATCGGTGATTTAACCAATTTGACACTGACAGCTGTACGCCCGCGGTAAAGAAAGTCGGCGTACATTGATGTTTTTGGAAGTTCAGTGTACGTCTTTGATCTCAATTTTCGGCGTACAACTCAAATTTTCGGGCGTAATATACGGCCGTACGGCCATTAACGGAACCCCTGTTGAGGATATTGCGTTTGACCAAAAAAAGTGTGGACGATTTCAGATTTGTGTGTATACGTTTCTTGTATGACGTCACTGCACTGACACCTGTGTTTTGTCGGTTAAAAAAACTAGATTTTAAACTAATGTATTTCATATCAATTTTTTTTGGATAAACATTTTAGCGGCAATAGATAACAAATGATGATTCTTCATTTTAGGTTTGTTGTACACTTATAAAATTCAGTGTGTCAGTTTAAAAGGACTGGTTATGTATAGTGCGGAGAATCTCTGCGGAAAGTCCACAAAAAAAGTCGTACGTATATGCACATCGGAGGACGGCGCATATCAAAAATAGTCTCGCCATTCGTAGACGTGTATTTTATGCACTAAAAACATATACCTTACCTAGGGTTCATAATTTGGTATTCCCTTTTCTGAACTGTATATTCATGAATGATCAGGGCTGTACAAATATTTTTTTTAGCCTCTAGTCTGGGACTAATCACAATCCTTATTTACTCTTCAGACAATTAATGTATGTTTCAGTTGTATAGATTGTAGGCTGCCATTGAGTGAAACAGTAGCAATAATAAAAATCTTATTCTATACAGAGGAGCATCCTGGGGTGTCTTCTCAGCTGCTTGTAGATATTGGGATGCACAAACTTTATGAGGTTCTTGTGTACTCGGGGGCCCCGTTTGGTCACGGGGCAAAGAATAAGGCCACTGCAGATCCCTTTGGAGGGATAGGCAGAGGGGTAGAATCCCCCCAAATTCATGTTCATTTTATCATTTTTTGTTCATGTTCATTAAAGGTCTTCATCATGATCCCTGCATTGTTTCAGGTGCTATCTCGCTCGCATCAAAAGAGCAGTGGCAGAAAAACAATAACGTGGCTCAAGCGTAAATGGAGTTTCTACGATAGAATTTGCAGCAACTCTGCAGTTCAGTGTGAAAAGGTTCTAGGCTCATTTTCCATATTTTATCTCGATGTACATGGAAGATGAGCCTGGCATATATAACCTTTTCATGTGTTGGTGCGCCTTAAAACCCCAATTCAATTCAATTTGTCTGAGTCAGACACAAACACGGGTATAAGGCTAGGGTTGGTTAGTTGTGGCAAGCTTGGGATAAGCCTTGCGGAATTTACAAAACATCTTGTTTTCATCCTCATGATACACTAACCATGAGAAGATATCTAACCAGTGTTGTTTAAAAGTCCTGTTAAATTTGTTTACATCATATTTTTGACTTTTTGATTGTCTGTAAATCACATTCTACATTTTTCCTATTTTTACTTTCACTTTCAATCTGAATATTTTCCTATTTTTAACACCGAAAATGTTCAGCAAACACATTTTTGAAAAGTAAACATTAGCACTGCTGAATATGAAATCAAACTTACTATGTATATCAGTTTGTTTTGTTTTTTTATTTCATTTTTTTGACAACAATTGTTCAAACGTAATTAGTACACTAAATAGACTCACACCGTTACCCCACCCGCCGTTCATGTCTGGTACAATTACGCTCAACAATACACTGAGAAACAACAAAAAATCACACCAACCTGTGCTCACAGAAAATTATTTTAAGAGACAGGCCCAGGGCTTGTTGCTTCTGAAAATGGACAGGCCCTGATTTAAAATAGAAAGGTCCAATATTTTTTCTTATTGGAAATGTGTCTTTATTCACTTTTTAGTACACATTTGTTTTGTATGTATTAATCAAACTCAGAACCTCATCTGACTATATTTTTCTCTTTGTTACCACTTTATGCTCCCTGGTCAGCGGACTTATTGACGACTTTGTTTCATTCAAATACGTTAGAATGGAATATTACATAGTAATTTATAACCGATGCAAAGGAGAGTAAGTAGCACTTTTGCCAAACGATAATAATCAGAGAACTTGGTGAAAATGGAGCCGGACTTGGAACTAAATTTTTAATTAGGTTTTTGTCTCGCCTTTTCGAAGAAAAAAGAGACATAGGTGTTGCTTTTCCGGCAGCGGCGGCGTCAACATTCAAGTTTTGCATTTAGGTCATTTTCTCACAAACTGTATGCACTAGACCTTTCAAACTTTGCTTATAGTTGTATCATCGGTGGTACATCGCAACGTGATAAAGCAAATGTGGAAGTGACCTTGACCCTCCAAGCAAAGGGCAGATAACTTAATAATTTTTAGGTTCAACTTTTGCGTTTAGGTCACTTTTTTCACAAACTGTATGCACTAGACCTTTAAAACTTTGCTTATAGCTGTATCTTGAGTGGTACATAGCAATGTGACAAGGCAAATGTGGAAGTGACCTTGACCCTCCAAGCAAAGGGCAGATAACCTTATAATTTTTACCTTCAAATTTGGCGTTTATGTCACTTTTTCACAAACTGTATGCACTAAGACCTTTCAAACTTTGCTTATAGTTGTATCTTGAGTGGTACATTGCAACGTCACAAAGCAAATGTGGATGTGACCTTCACCCTCCAAGCAAAGGGCAGATAACTTAAATTGTTATAGTTACATCACTTTCTCATGAACTATAATTCATGTTTTAAACCTACCTTATAGCTTAATCTTTGGAAGAAAACATATTTTATTTTGACATAGACTTTGTGTCTTGGGTAGTGCATCTTTTTGGATGCATGGATTTCATCTATGACCTTGACCTACTTTTTGGAACTGATGATTTTTAGCTCTACTGTCCAAGGGCCTCATTTTTCATCCGATCTTTACCAAACTTTACCAGATGGTTTGCCTTTTTTTTTTTTTTTATAAGTGTATTTTTGTTGTATTTTTTTTAAATAGATATATATTTTTTTTTTTTTTTTTTTTTTTTATTCATTTAATTTTTTTTATTTTTATTATTATAATTTTTTTAGCTCTTCTGATCAGAGATCAGCAGAGCTTATGCCGTGGTGCGGCGTCTGTCTGTCTGTCCGTCCGTCCGTAAACTTTTATTTGTAGCGACTACTCCTCTGAAACTACTGGCTGGATATTCATGAAACTTTACAGAAATGTTGCCCATGAAGTCTAGTTGATCCCTGCCAGAAATTCAAGATGGCCGTCACAGCTAAAAATAGATTTTTAAAAAATAAGTTTGTAGCGACTACTTCTTGAAAACTATAAGTGATATTGATATGGGACTTTTTCTAAAATGATCAGCATGACATGATGTTGATCCTTGTGGAAAATTATTTTGATTCGACGTTAAACATGGCTGCCAGTGGCCATCTTTGGTTACATAGAGTTATATAGTAGAAACTTGTAGCGACTACTTCTCTGAAACTACTTGACGGATGTTCATGAAACTTCACAGGAATGTTGCTCTTGATGTCTAGTTGATCCTAGAAAAATTTCATGTCGGCCGGAAATTCAAGATGGCCGCCACAGCTAAAAATAGATTTAAAATAAATAAGTTTGTAGCGACTACTTCTTCAAAACTATAAGAGATATTGATATGGGACTTTTTCTAAAATGATCAGTATGACATGATGTTGGTCCTTGTCGAAAATCGTTTTGATTTGACGTTAAACATGGCTACCAGCGGCCATCTTTGTTTACATAGAGTTATATAATGAAAACTTGTAGCGACTACTCCTCTGAAACTACTTGACGGATTTTCATGAAACTTCACAGGAATGTTGCTCAGCAAAATTTCAGGTCGGCCGGAAATTCCAGATTGCCGCCACGGCTAAATTAATTTTTCAAAATACAAGTTTGTAGCGACTACTTCTTGAAAACTGTAAGGGATATTGGTATGGGACTTTTTCTAAAACGATCAGCATGACATGATGTTGGTCTTGTCAAAAATCGTTTTGATTCGACGTTAAACATGGCTGCCAGCGGCCATCTTTGTTTACATAGAGTTATATAGTAAAAACTTGTAGCAACTACTCCTCTGAAACTACTTGACAGATTTTCATGAAACTTTACAGAAATGTTGCTCTTGATGTCTAATTGATCCTAGCAAAATTTTACATAGAGTTATATAATGAAAACTTGTAGCGACTACTCCTCTGAAACACTACTTGACCGGAATTTTCATGAAACTTCACACACATGTTGCTCTTGATGTCTAATTGGTCTTAGCAAAATTTCAGGTCGGCCGGAAATTCAAGATGGCCACCATGGCTAAAAATAGATTTTTCAAATATAAGTTTGTAGCGACTACTTCTTGAAAACTATAAAAGATATTGATATGGGACTTTTTCTAAAATGATCAGTATGACATGATGGTTATCCGAGTCGAACATGATTTGATTCAATGTAAACATGGCTGTCAGTGGCCATCTTTGTTTACATAGAGTTACATATTGAAAACTTGTAGCGACTACTCCTCTGAACTACTTGACAGAGTTTTCATGAAACTTCACAGGAATGTTGCTCTTGATGTCTTATTGATCCTAGCAAAATTTCAGGTCGGCCAGAAATTCAAGATGGCCGCCACTGCTAAAATAATTTTCAAAAAACAAGTTTGTAGCGACTACTTCCTGAAATCAAAATCAATCAGTAGAGCTTCAAGGTCATTGACCTCTTGTTTTTATTATTATTTTATTTTTTGTTTGTTATTAGCTCTACTGATCAGAGATCAGCAGAGCTTATGCCGTGGTGCGGAGTCCGTCGTCCGTCTGTCTGTCTGTCCGTCTGTCCGTAAACTTTTATTTGTAGCGACTTCACAGCTGAAACTACTGGATGGATATTCATGAAACTTTACAGAAATGTTGCCCATAAAGTCTAGTTGATCCTAGCAAAAATTCATGTTGATGTGAAATCCAAGATGGCCGCCAAAGCTAAAAATAGAGTTTTAAAATACAAGTTTGTAGCGACTTCTTCTTGAAAACTATAAGTGATATTGATATGGGACTTTTTCTAAAATGATCAGCATGACATGATGTTGATCCTAGTCAAAAATCGTTTTGATTCAACGTTAAACATGGCTGCCAGCGGCCATCTTTGTTTACATAGAGTTATATAGTAAAAACTTGTAGCGACTTCACAGCTGAAACTACTGGATGGATATTCATGAAACTTTACAGAAATGTTGCCCATAAAGTCTAGTTGATCCTAGCAAAAATTCATGTTGATGTGAAATCCAAGATGGCCGCCAAAGCTAAAAATAGAGTTTTAAAATACAAGTTTGTAGCGACTTCTTCTTGAAAACTATAAGTGATATTGATATGGGACTTTTTCTAAAATGATCAGCATGACATGATGTTGATCCTAGTCAAAAATCGTTTTGATTCAACGTTAAACATGGCTGCCAGCGGCCATCTTTGTTTACATAGAGTTATATAGTAAAAACTTGTAGCGACTTCACAGCTGAAACTACTGGATGGATATTCATGAAACTTTACAGAAATGTTGCCCATAAAGTCTAGTTGATCCTAGCAAAAATTCATGTTGATGTGAAATCCAAGATGGCCGCCAAAGCTAAAAATAGAGTTTTAAAATACAAGTTTGTAGCGACTTCTTCTTGAAAACTATAAGTGATATTGATATGGGACTTTTTCTAAAATGATCAGCATGACATGATGTTGATCCTAGTCAAAAATCGTTTCGATTCAACGTTAAACATGGCTGCCAGCGGCCATCTTTGTTTACATAGAGTTATTAGTAAAAACTTGTAGTGACTACTTCTCTGAAACTACTTGGCGGATTGTCATGAAACTTTACAGGAATGTTGCTCTTGATGTCTGATTGATCCTAGAAAAAGTTCAGGTCGGCCGGAAATTCAAGATGGCCGTCACAGCTAAAAATAGATTTTTAAAAAATAAGTTTGTAGCGACTACTTCTTGAAAACTATAAGTGATATTGATATGGGACTTTTTCTAAAATGATCAGCATTACATGATGTTGATCCTAGTCAAAAATCGTTTTGATTCAACGTTAAACATGACTGCCAGCGGCCATCTTTGTTTACATAGAGTTATATAGTAAAAACTTGTAGCGACTACTCCTCTGAAACTACTTGGCGGATTGTCATGAAACTTTACAGGAATGTTGCTCTTGATGTCTAATTGATCCTATCAAAATTTCAGGTCGGCCGGAAATTCAAGATGGCCGTCACAGCTAAAAATAGATTTTTAAAAAATAAGTTTGTAGCGACTACTTCTTGAAAACTATAAGTGATATTGATATGGGACTTTTTCTAAAATGATCAGCATTACATGATGTTGATCCTAGTCAAAAATCGTTTTGATTCAACGTTAAACATGACTGCCAGCGGCCATCTTTGTTTACATAGAGTTATATAGTAAAAACTTGTAGCGACTACTCCTCTGAAACTACTTGGCGGATTGTCATGAAACTTTACAGGAATGTTGCTCTTGATGTCTAATTGATCCTATCAAAATTTCAGGTCGGCCGGAAATTCAAGATGGCCGTCACAGCTAAAAATAGATTTTTAAAAAATAAGTTTGTAGCGACTACTTCTTGAAAACTATAAGTGATATTGATATGGGACTTTTTCTAAAATGATCAGCATGACATGATGTAGATCCTTGTGGAAAATTATTTTGATTCGACGTTAAACATGGCTGCCAGTGGCCATCTTTGGTTACATAGAGTTATATAGTAAAAACTTGTAGCGACTACTCCTCTGAAACTACTTGACGGATGTTCATGAAACTTCACAGGAATGTTGCTCTTGATGTCTAGTTGATCCTAGAAAAATTTCAGGTAGGCCGGAAATTCAAGATGGCCGCCACAGCTAAAAATAGATTTAAAATAAATAAGTTTGTAGCGACTACTTCTTTAAAACAATAAGAGATATTGATATGGGACTTTTTCTAAAATGATCAGTATGACATGATGTTGGTCCTTGTCGAAAATCGTTTTGATTTGACCTTAAACATGGCTGCTTTGTTTACATAGAGTTATATAATGAAAACTTGTAGCTTCACAGGAATGTTGCTCTTAATGTCTTATTGATCTTAGCAAAATTTCAGGTCGGCCGGAAATTCAAGATGGCCGCAACGGTTAAAAATAGATTTTCAAAAAACAAGTCTGTAGCGACTACTTCCTGAAATCAAAATCAATCAGTAGAGCTTCAAGGTCATTGACCTCTTGTTAGCTCTACTGATCAGAGATCAGCAGAGCTTATGCCGTGGTGCGGAGTCCGTCGTCCGTCTGTCCGTCTGTCTGTCCGTAAACTTTTATTTGTAGCGACTTCACAGCTGAAACTACTGGATGGATATTCATGAAACTTTACAGAAATGTTGCCCATAAAGTCTAGTTGATCCTAGCAAAAATTCATGTTGATGTGAAATCCAAGATGGCCGCCAAAGCTAAAAATAGAGTTTTAAAATACAAGTTTGTAGCGACTTCTTCTTGAAAACTATAAGTGATATTGATATGGGACTTTTTCTAAAATGATCAGCATGACATGATGTTGATCCTAGTCAAAAATCGTTTTGATTCAACGTTAAACATGGCTGCCAGCGGCCATCTTTGTTTACATAGAGTTATATAGTAAAAACTTGTAGCGACTTCACAGCTGAAACTACTGGATGGATATTCATGAAACTTTACAGAAATGTTGCCCATAAAGTCTAGTTGATCCTAGCAAAAATTCATGTTGATGTGAAATCCAAGATGGCCGCCAAAGCTAAAAATAGAGTTTTAAAATACAAGTTTGTAGCGACTTCTACTTGAAAACTATAAGTGATATTGATATGGGACTTTTTCTAAAATGATCAGCATGACATGATGTTGATCCTAGTCAAAAATCGTTTTGATTCAACGTTAAACATGGCTGCCAGCGGCCATCTTTGTTTACATAGAGTTATATAGTAAAAACTTGTAGCGACTTCACAGCTGAAACTACTGGATGGATATTCATGAAACTTTACAGAAATGTTGCCCATAAAGTCTAGTTGATCCTAGCAAAAATTCATGTTGATGTGAAATCCAAGATGGCCGCCAAAGCTAAAAATAGAGTTTTAAAATACAAGTTTGTAGCGACTTCTTCTTGAAAACTATAAGTGATATTGATATGGGACTTTTTCTAAAATGATCAGCATGACATGATGTTGATCCTAGTCAAAAATCGTTTTGATTCAACGTTAAACATGGCTGCCAGCGGCCATCTTTGTTTACATAGAGTTATATAGTAAAAACTTGTAGCGACTTCACAGCTGAAACTACTGGATGGATATTCATGAAACTTTACAGAAATGTTGCCCATAAAGTCTAGTTGATCCTAGCAAAAATTCATGTTGATGTGAAATCCAAGATGGCCGCCAAAGCTAAAAATAGAGTTTTAAAATACAAGTTTGTAGCGACTTCTTCTTGAAAACTATAAGTGATATTGATATGGGACTTTTTCTAAAATGATCAGCATGACATGATGTTGATCCTAGTCAAAAATCGTTTTGATTCAACGTTAAACATGGCTGCCAGCGGCCATCTTTGTTTACATAGAGTTATATAGTAAAAACTTGTAGCGACTACTTCTCTGAAACTACTTGGCGGATATTCATGAAACTTTACAGGAATGTTGCTCTTGATGTCTGATTGATCCTAGAAAAATTTCAGGTCGGCCGGAAATTCAAGATGGCCGTCACAGCTAAAAATAGATTTTTAAAAAATAAGTTTGTAGCGACTACTTCTTGAAAACTATAAGTGATATTGATATGGGACTTTTTCTAAAATAATCAGCATTACATGATGTTGATCCTAGTCAAAAATCGTTTTGATTCAACGTTAAACATGGCTGCCAGCGGCCATCTTTGTTTACATAGAGTTATATAGTAAAAACTTGTAGCGACTTCTCCTCTGAAACTACTTGGCGGATTGTCATGAAACTTTACAGGAATGTTGCTCTTGATGTCTAATTGATCCTATCAAAATTTCAGGTCGGCCGGAAATTCAAGATGGCCGTCACAGCTAAAAATAGATTTTTAAAAAATAAGTTTGTAGCGACTACTTCTTGAAAACTATAAGTGATATTGATATGGGACTTTTTCTAAAATGATCAGCATGACATGATGTAGATCCTTTTGGAAAATTATTTTGATTCGACGTTAAACATGGCTGCCAGTGGCCATCTTTGGTTACATAGAGTTATATATAGTAAAAACTTGTAGCGACTACTCCTCTGAAACTACTTGACGGATGTTCATGAAACTTCACAGGAATGTTGCTCTTGATGTCTAGTTGATCCTAGAAAAATTTCAGGTCGGCCGGAAATTCAAGATGGCCGCCACAGCTAAAAATAGATTTAAAATAAATAAGTTTGTAGCGACTACTTCTTCAAAACAATAAGAGATATTGATATGGGACTTTTTCTAAAATGATCAGTATGACATGGTGTTGGTCCTTGTCGAAAATCGTTTTGATTTGACCTTAAACATGGCTGCTTTGTTTACATAGAGTTATATAATGAAAACTTGTAGCGACTACTTCTTTGAAACTACCTGACGGATTTTCATGAAACTTCACAGGAATGTTGCTCTTAATGTCTTATTGATCTTAGCAAAATTTCAGGTCGGCCGGAAATTCAAGATGGCCGCAACGGTTAAAAATAGATTTTCAAAAAACAAGTCTGTAGCGACTACTTCCTGAAATCAAAATCAATCAGTAGAGCTTCAAGGTCATTGACCTCTTGTTTTTGTTTATGTTTTTGTTAATTTGATTGATTGAATTTTTTTTATTTTTATTTTTGCAGGAAGCATTGCTATGATTTCTAGTTGTGCCTATTGTGTTTTTTTCCGATTCGTTGATTTTTGATGAAGTTACGGCCCCTTGACATTTTTATTTTTAAAATTCTTGTTGGCCCTATTCCTCCTAAATGCCTTGTTGGATTTCGACGAAACTTGGCAGGAAGCATTGGTTAGATGTCTAGTTGTGCATATTGCGTTTTTGTTCCAGTTCGCTGAGTTATGGCACTTTGACATTTTTAGCTCTACTGATCAGAGATCAGCAGAGCTTATGCCGTGGTCCGTGGTCCGTGGTCCGTCCGTCCGTCTGTCCGTCTGTCTGTCCGTAAACTTTTATTTGTAGCGACTTCACAGCTGAAACTACTGGATGGATATTCATGAAACTTTACAGAAATGTTGCCCATAAAGTCTAGTTGATCCTAGCAAAAATTCATGTTGATGTGAAATCCAAGATGGCCGCCAAAGCTAAAAATAGAGTTTTAAAATACAAGTTTGTAGCGACTTCTTCTTGAAAACTATAAGTGATATTGATATGGGACTTTTTCTAAAATGATCAGCATGACATGATGTTGATCCTAGTCAAAAATCGTTTTGATTCAACGTTAAACATGGCTGCCAGCGGCCATCTTTGTTTACATAGAGTTATATAGTAAAAACTTGTAGCGACTACTTCTCTGAAACTACTTGGCGGATTGTCATGAAACTTTACAGGAATGTTGCTCTTGATGTCTAATTGATCCTATCAAAATTTCAGGTCGGCCGGAAATTCAAGATGGCCGTCGCAGCTAAAAATAGATTTTTAAAAAATAAGTTTGTAGCGACTACTTCTTGAAAACTATAAGTGATATTGATATGGGACTTTTTCTAAAATGATCAGCATTACATGATGTTGATCCTAGTCAAAAATCGTTTTGATTCAACGTTAAACATGGCTGCCAGCGGCCATCTTTGTTTACATAAGAGTTATATAGTAAAAACTTGTAGCGACTACTCCTCTGAAACTACTTGGCGGATTTTCATGAAACTTTACAGGAATGTTGCTCTTGATGTCTAATTGATCCTATCAAAATTTCAGGTCGGCCGGAAATTCAAGATGGCCGTCACAGCTAAAAATAGATTTTTAAAAAATAAGTTGGTAGCGACTACATTTTGAAAACTATAAGTGATATTGATATGGGACTTTTTCTAAAATGATCAGCATGACATGATGTAGATCCTTGTGGAAAATTATTTTGATTCGACTTTAAACAGGGCTGCCAGTGGCCATCTTTGGTTACATAGAGTTATATAGTAAAAACTTGTAGCGATTACTCCTCTGAAACTACTTGACGGATGTTCATGAAACTTCACAGGAATGTTGCTCTTGATGTCTAGTTGATCCTAGAAAAATTTCAGGTCGGCCGGAAATTCAAGATGGCCGCCACAGCTAAAAATAGATTTAAAATAAATAAGTTTGTAGCGACTACTTCTTCAAAACAATAACAGATTTTGATATGGGACTTTTTCTAAAATGATCAGTATGACATGATGTTGGTCCTTGTCGAAAATCGTTTGGATTTGACCTTAAACATGGCTGCTTTGTTTACATAGAGTTATATAATGAAAACTTGTAGAGACTACTTCTTTGAAACTACCTGACGGATTTTCATGAAACTTCACAGGAATGTTGCTCTTAATGTCTTATTGATCTTAGCAAAATTTCAGGTCGGCCGGAAATTCAAGATGGCCGCCACGGTTAAAAATAGATTTTCAAAAAACAAGTCTGTAGCGACTACTTCCTGAAATCAAAATCAATCAGTAGAGCTTCAAGGTCATTGACCTCTTGTTACTTTAAATTTCTTTGTCGGCGCTACTCCTCCTAAACGGCTTGTTGTATTTCTACAAAATTTGGCAGGAAGCCTCAGTATGATGTCTAGTTGTGCAAAGCGTGGAATATCAATAAAATCTTGGACAAGTTCGAAAACCAGCTAGATATTGTTAGTAACGACAGGTTATGGCCCTCGATTTGTTGAAAAATGCTATATTGTATTTTCCTTTGTTAAATCTGTAGTTACTTCATGTTTTATCTGATCTTTACCATATTTGTTTAGAATGTTAATATAACCCCCCACCCATTTTATGAAATTTTATTCATAGAAGAAGTGGGACAAATTAAAAAATACCCATGCCAGACTAGACACAGCAGACCTATTGCCCATGATTACCACGTGAGCGATCTAAGGCTATCCTATCCCTGTTGTTTTTGCAATGTTTTAAAAAAATAATGATGGTAATTTTATGTCGACAACCCTTGATATAAGAACCGTTTTAGCAAGTAGAGCATCCACAGGCCCTCTTGGGCCTCTTGTTTTTAATAGAATGGCATTTTGTTTTTAATGGAATGGCATTTTGTTTTTAAACAAATGCACTTAGATGTCATCTCAGCAAAAGCAAACGGCAAACTCCGTTGTTTTTAGTTACATGTACTAAAATGTTTACAAACTTTCATTTAAGCACCATTGACGTTTTTATTTTTACGTCCAGCCCCCATTAGGCGAGACGTGAATCCACGGATTTCTTGTTAGTTACTAAAATGTTTACAAACGTTCATTTAAGCATGATTGACCTTTTTATTTTTAAGTCCAGCCCCCGTTAGGCCAGACATGTGAATCCACAGATTTCTTGTATTAGACTATCAGGGCCTTCTCTGGCTATATTTTATTTTTTGTCACCACTTTCTCCAGGTTAAAGAATTAGGAGCCTAGACTAGAATTCATTTAAAAGTAGGATTCCAGGAACTCCTTACACATTGATAAAAAAAGAATGATGGATTAAATAATAAATAGAGATATACTTTATATCTGTATTTATACATCTATAAATCTTTTTTCTTTCCAAAAGCATGTATTTGTAAAGGACAGTTTTTCTTTTCGATTATTAAAGTAAAAAAAATAAATCCAAAATTGTGTACGGCCCGAAAATTTCAATCAAAATACCATCATTACAAACTTTTTTCGTGCATTATTGTGTTTTGAATACCAAAAATGTATTTCTTATCAAAGAGAAAAGAAAACACAACCCTCAATAGCAGGATAATGTAGTTTTATGTCAATAATAAAGTCTATATCAAAGTTGTGACAAACTGCCGACACGAAGCCAGGCACATTATTCAAACTTCTTATTGTTTTAATGTGTATATAACGGGCCCGACGGGCTCCTTGTCTGCCAAATGAGACAGGCCCGGAATGAATTTCGAGGAGCCCCGGACGTCGGCCGATCCTACTTTTCGATTTTATTATTTTTATATTTCTTTGTTTTTTTTTAAACAAAGGTGTTTTTTTTTATATATATATTTCTTTATTATCTCTACTGGCCAAGTTCGAAAACCAGCCAGATCGGACCAGTAATGGCGGAGTTATGGCTCTTAAAAATGCTATATTTTGCCTCTTTAAGACGATAGTCACTCGCTTCATTGATGTTATAAGAGCCATATTAGCCAGTAGAGCGTCCACAGGCCCTCTTGGGCCTCTTGTTTTAAAATTGGACTTGTCCGGCACTGAAATCTTTGAAAAAGTGACATGCCCGACTGGGTTTGGACTAGTCCCGGGCGTCAGATTTGTACAGCCCTGATGATTATTTTGTTGCATGTCAATGGCATTTTGTGTTTTGAGGTCACTATTGGCATGTTTTTTTATTACTGACGACTTAATTTGGGAATTTTTCACTATCAAACAAATGCAATATTGTATGCTTCAAAACTTTGCAAACACACTACCATGTATACATTCTCTTGTAGTATTTCATTATCCTCAGCTGAAAGAATATGGTTCCCCACTTCTTGTCTTTAAATAAAGTTTCACTCGAAATATTTCAAAAACAAAAAGTTCACTCCAATTGGGAAAAACACATACTTCTTGCCATTGGGAATGGTACCGTAAAAAAACTGCTATAAATAACCTGCTTGCTTTAAAACGTTCCCTGTTACTCAAAAAGAAAGGAATTGAATTGAATTGGGTTTTAAGGCGCACCAACACCAAAAGGTTATATGGCGCCTAATAGGCATGAACATGCCAGGCTCATCCTCCATGTACATCGAGATAAAATATGGAACATTCTCACCCTGAACTGCAGAGTTGCTGCAAATTTTATCGTAGAAACTCCATTTACGCTGGAGCCACGTTTATTGTTTTTCTGCCACTGCTATTTTGATGTGAGCGAGATGGCACCTGAAACAGTGCAGGGATCATGATGAAGACCTTTAATGAAAATGAACAAAAAATGATAACATGAATTTGGGGGGATTCTACCCTTCTGCCTACCCCTCCAAAGGGATCTGCAGTGGCCCTATTCTTTGCTCCGTGACCAAACGGGGGCCCCCGGGAACCACACGGGGCTCGGTTTGGTTGGGATGTGGATTACAGTCATTAGGATTTGAAAGTATAAACCCTTCGGGCTACTAACATGGAATTTTTTTACAAGCCCGACAGAGATATCATGCTAGTGCCTGATCTCGTCCAGTTTATCAGGTGAGGCTGAGAAAAAAATGAAGCCCAAGGCCATGCCAAGGTTTAATTTTTTGGCCGAAACTGATCTGCATGAGATCAGGCACTAACATGATATTCTATTTATCATGTTGATCGTTTAAAATCATTTAATTTACCTTTTTAGCTCTACTGGCCAATGGCCAGAAGAGCTTATGGGATGGTGTGTTGTCCGTCGTCCGTCGTCCGTCTGTCGTCTGTCGTCTGTCGTCCGTTAACTTTTCTTCAAACGACTTCTCCTCAAAAACCGCTTGGCTAATTTTGACCAAACTTCACATGGATGATCCTTAGATGAATGCTTTTTAGATTTGTTAAAATTAGGTCAGCACTACATCCAAGATGGCTGCCATTACCATATATGGTCGAAACCTTAAAAAATCTTCTTCTCCAGAACCGCTGGACAGATTTCAACAGTTTTTCTTTTAAAATGATCGCCAACGCCTAGACTATCAAGTTTGTTCAAATAAAGTCCCCGGGGTCAAAAATGGCCGTGCCCCTGGGGTCCAAAGTTTGTATATTGAGGTTTTGCATGTTTTCCATATAGACGTATAGGAAAAAACTTTAAAAAATCTTCTTCTCTGAAACCACATGGCACAGAGCTCTCATGTATTACATGTAGCATCAGCTTATGGTCCTCTACAAAGTTTGTTCAAATGGTGACCCTGGGGTCAAATTTGTCCCCGCCCCGGGGGTCACAGTTTTACATAGACTTATATAGGATTTTTTTTAAAAAAAATTCTTCTCGGAAACTACAACAGCCAGAGGTTTGATATTTTGCATTTACTATAAGCTTATGGTCCTTTACCAAGTTTGTTCAAATAGTGACCCTCGGGTCACATTTGGCCCCGCCCCAAGGGTCACATGTTTTACATAGACATGTATAGGGAAAAACTTAAAAAATCTTCTTCTCTGAAACTGCAAGAGCCAGAGGTTTAATATTTTGCATTTGCTATAAGCTTGTGGTCCTCTACCAAGTTTGTTCAAATGGTGACCCAGGGGTCACATTTGGCCCCACCCCGGGGGTCACAGTTTTACATAGGCTTGTATAGGGAAAAAATGAAAAAATCTTCTTCTCTGGAACCACATGGCACAGAGCTCTCATGTATTATATGTAGCATCAGCTTATGGTCCTCTACTAAGTTTGTTCAAATGGTGACCCTGGGGTCAAATTTGTCCCCGCCCCGAGGGTCACAGTTTTACAACGACTTATATAGGATTTTTTTTTTAAAAATCTTCTTCTCGGAAACTACAACAGCCAGAGGTTTGATATTTTACATTTATTATAAGCTTATGGTCCTTTACCAAGTTTGTTCAAATGGTGACCCTGGGGTCACATTTGGCCCCGCCCCAAGGGTCACATGTTTTACATAGACATGTATAGGGAAAAACTTAAAAAATCTTCTCCGAAACTGCAAGAGCCAGAGATTTAATATTTTGCATTTGCTATAAGCTTATGGTCCTTTACCAGTTTTGTTCAAATGGTGACCCAGGGGTCACATTTGGCCCCACCCTGGGGGTCACAGTTTTACATAGGCTTGTATAGGGAAAATCTGAAAAAAATCTTCTTCTCTGGAACCACATGTCACAGAGCTCTCATGTATTACATGTAGCATCAGCTTATGGTCCTCTACTAAGTTTGTTCAAATGGTGACCCAGGGGTAAAATTTGTCCCCGCCCCGAGGGTCACAGTTTTACATAGACTTATATAGGATTTATTTTTTTAAAAATCTTCTTCTCGGAGACTACAAGAGCCAGAGGTTTGATATTTTACATTTATTATAAGCTTATGGTCCTTTACCAAGTTTGTTCAAATGGTAACCTGGGGTCACATTTGGCCCCGCCCCAAGGCTCACATGTTTTACATAGACATGTACAGGGAAAAACTTAAAAAATCTTCTTCTCTGAAACTGCAAGAGCCAGAGGTTTAATATTTTGCTGTTGCTATAAGCTTATAGTCCTTTACCAATTTTGTTCAAATGGTGACCCTGGGGTCACATCTGGCCCCACCCCGGGGTCACAGTTTTACATCAATGCTTGTTTTAAATTTTTCAATTTCATTATTTTGTATTTTTTTTTCATTATTTTTATTTTTTTGTAATTTTTTTATATATATTTTTTTTTTTATTATTAATTAAAAAAAAAAATCATTTTTTTTTTATTTTTTTTTTTTTCATTTTTTCATTTTTTTTTATTTTTTTATATTTTTTTTCATTTGTTATATATATATATTTTTTTTTATTTTTTTTTTATTTTTTTTATTTTTATTTTTTTTTATTTTTTTTTTTTTTTTTTTTATTATCTCTACTGGCCAACCTGGAAAACCAGCCAGAACGGACCAGTAATGGCGGAGTTATGGCTCTTGATATAGTTAAAAATGCTATATTTTGCCTCTTTAAGACAATAGTCACTCGCTTCATTAATGTCATAAGAGCCATATTAGCCAGTAGAGCGTCCACAGGCCCTCTTGGGCCTCTTGTTTCCATTTTCTTCCCATTTTTTTACATTTCAAAAATACCCAGACATCAAATATACCCTGACGTCATCAAAATACGTGCTGACGTCATCAAAAGTGGTGCACCTGACGGGATAGGAACGTAACTGTTGGGAGTGTCAATTTTTCAAAGATTTCAGTCCCGGACTAGTCCAATTTACCAAAAAAAAGGAGAGAAAGTCGGACGTGTCACTGTTTGAACGATTTCAGTCCGATATTTGTCCAATAAACAATGTCGGCCACCTGTCATAAAACAACCCAGCACACTTCTCAACGTAATCCTTTAATTGCAATCGCTTATGCAATGCAATTAGCATCCACAGCGGCGATCAGCAATGACCCGGGGTAATTTTATCAACAATCAAACATGCCGAAAGTCCCGTCTCCAAATTACTTTAATTGACAGTTGGCATTATCGACATTATCCAATCAATTGACCCCATCTATTTTAATCCAGACCTGCTAGCCAATGAAATGACTACTACAGGTAAATCACCTGTTCGTCACGTGGTTCATGATGTGGTTAGCTGAAAATGGCTATACACTCAAACAATTACACTAACACTTTGATTAATTAGCAATCAGGCCGATTTTTTCGGCAATCTTTCAATGAGTAAAGAAACTAAGGACATTTGATAATGGAAGCATGTTTGATATGAAGCGGTAGGTGTGATTTAGTGTCAGTTGATTGTGTTTTTGAGCGTAATTGTACCAGGTGGGGTAACGGTTTGTGTTAGTTTACTAATTATGTTCGAAGAATTGTCAAAAAAATGAAATAAAAACAAAACGAACTGATATACATAATCAGTTAGATTTCATATTCGGCAGTGCTAATGTTTACATTTCAAAAATGAGTTTGTTGAGCTTTTTCGATGTTAAAAATAAGGAAAATATTCAGGTTGAAAGTGAAAGTGAAAGTAAATATAAATATAGGAAAATTGTTGAATGTGATTCACAAAATCATCCAGTAGTGGATAAAAACCAAAAATGACAGGACTTAACAACACAGGTTAGACTGGATGATAACAAGATGTAAATTCTGCAAGGCTTATCCCAAGCTTACCACAACCACCCATAGCCTTGTACCCGTGTTTGTGTCTGGCTCAGACAAGAACCCCATAAAGCGTGTGCATCCCAGTATCTACAAGAAGCTGAGAAGACACTCCAGGATGCTCCTCTGTGTAGCATAAGATTCTTACTAATGCTCCTGTCTCACCCAATGGAAGCCTACAATCTATACAACTGAAACATACATTAACTGCCTGAAGAGTAAATAAGGATTGTTTCATTTACTGTGTATAATGAATTATAATGAGTATCCAAATCCGTTAAAATAAGACACATATTTAACATATTGAGAAATCGATAAAATTCAGGACTTGTGTCCATTTTTTTTGGGACTAGTCACTTTTGACAGGGTGACTAGTCCCAGACTAGTGTTATGTTGAATTGTTTAATATTTGTCAGGCAGGTGTTATGTACATGTATTTGCTGAGCTTGGATGTTCTGCTCCAGGTATAAGAAGATGGACAAGTGCACATCTGCATTAAATTTGTCCCTCAGGCTGGTCATGCACAAGTACAATCATGTAATGATTAGCCCAGTACTCAGTACAGGTTATTAATACTGGGTCAGTCCAGTATTCAGGACAGGTTATTAATACTGGATCAGTCCAGTACTCAGTACAGGTTGTTAATACTGGGTCAGTCCGGTACTCAGTACAGGTTGTTAATACTGGGTCAGTCCAGTACTCCGTACAGGTTGCTAATACTGGGTCCGTCAAGTACTCAGTACAGGTTGTTAATACTGGGCCAGTCCAGTACTCAGTACAGGTTGTTAATACTGGGCCAGTCCAGTACTCAGTACAGGTTGTTAATACTGGGTCAGTCCAGTACTCGGTACAGGTTGTTAATACTGGGTCAGTCCAGTACTCGGTACAGGTTATTAATAGTAATACTGGGTCAATCCAGTACTCGGTTTAATACTGGGTCAGTCCAGTACTTGGTACAGGTTGTTAATACTGGGTCAGTTCACTACTCGGTACAGGTTGTTAATGCTTGGTCGGTATAATCCGAATTTTTGATTATAATTTGTTTTGGAACACAAATAACTTTTATAATATGTTTTTCAAGTGGATGGGGCATTCAGCTGAACTACAGATGTTGTAAGCAACGGTGAAAAAGTGTAACTTTTGAATTGACTATACCATCAATCCTTTTTGTACGAGTTTATTTGATATTAAATCAAAATCTATGAGGACATACAGCCATTAACATTTTCGTTATGTGCTTGAAAAAGTGTTTTAATAAATAAAATCTCTTAATCACTCTAGTGGGAGCTGTAAATGAGCTTTCCTGTCAAGATTCATATCGGATAATATACTTAGTCTGATTGTAAATACAGCGTTGGAGCTCAGCCTCGTAAGAAGCTTAAACGTTAAACCCCATAACAGTTGCCATGGAGGCTGTAAATGAAAGATATTTAAAGTAGATTTAAATCAGTAATTATATATTTAGTTGATGTTTGTTTGTTAAATTTATGATTCTAGATTAACTAATAACGGAAGGTCAAGAAATATACACTTATGAACAAATGTGCACATTTTGCTGTTATTTAAAGTGCTACATGTGATAAGTATCGTCCCATATTTTTTTTATAGTTTAATACAAACATGCATAATAAGAAATATTTTTTTTAGAAAGTAGCTATAAAGGTGATGCATGTCTGGCTTAATACACACATTTATAAAATTACTTAAAACACGTATTTCAGTCAATTAAACATTTCAACTGATGATTTGTATGGTGTTTTACGTCGCTTTCAACACACATGTAAGGTTATATATGACAGTCGATTTTTTAGCTCTACTGGCCGAATTCCAGTTCGGCCAGCAGAGCTTATAGGATGCCGAGTTGTCCGTCCATCGTTAACTTTTGTCTTGTTAAGACGATACTACCTTTATTTTTCATGTACCAGATTGTTAATATCAATGAAAGCTCAAACAATTCGAAAACCAGCAAGATCAGACCAGTAACAGCGGTGTTATGGCCCTTGATTTAGTTAAAAATGCTATATTTTGCCTCGTTAAGACGATAGGCCATCATTTTTCATCCGATCTTTACCAAACTTTACCAGATGTTAATATCAACGAAAGCTCGGAAAAGTTTGAAAACCAGCCAGATCGAACCAGTTACTCCAGAGTTATGGCCATTTTTCAGTATTTAATCATGTACGCTGGAAACCCAAGGGGTCATGGGTTGAAATCTCACTGGAGGCTGTCCTGGCATGTTTTTTTTATGTTTTTTTCATTTTTAGCTCGACTGATCAGAGATCAGCAGAGCTTATGCTGTGGTGCGGCGTCCGTCGTCCGTCTGTCCGTAAACTTTAATTTGTAGCGACTACTCCTCTGAAACAACTGGATGGATATTCATGAAACTTTACAGAAATGTTGCCCATGAAGTCTAGTTGATCCTAGCAAAAATTCATGTTTATGTGAAATCCAAGATGGCCGCCAAAGCTAAAAATAGATTTTTAAAATACAAGTTTGTAGCGACTACTTCTTGAAAACTATAAGTGATATTGATATGGGACTTTTTCTAAAATGATCAGCATGACATGATGTTGGTCGTTGTCAAAAATCTTTTTGATTCGACGTTTAACATGGCTGCCAGTGGCCATCTTTGTTTACATAGAGTTATATAGTAAAAACTTGTAGCGACTTCTCCTCTGAAACTACATGGCGGATTTTCATGAAACTTTACAGGAATGTTGCACTTGATGTCTAGTTGATCCTAGGAAAATTTCAGGCTGGCCGGAAATTCAAAATGGCCACCACGGCTAAAAATAGATTTAAATAAATAAATTTGTAGTGACTACTTCTTGAAAACTGTAAGTGATATTGATATGGGACTTTTTCTAAAATGATCAGCATGACATGGTGTTGATCCTTGTTGAAAATTATTTTGATTCGACATTAAACATGGGCGCCAGTGGCCATCTTTGTTTACATAGAGTTTGTATAGTAAAAATTTGTAGCGACTACTCCTCTGTAACTACTTGGCGGATTTTCATGAATCTTCACAGGAATGTCGCTCTTGATGTGTAGTTGATCCTAGCAAAATATCAGGTCGGCCATAAATTCAAGATGGCTGCCACGGCTAAAAATAAATTTTCAAAATGCAAGTTTGTAGCGCCTACTTCTTGAAAACTATAAGTGATATTGATATGCGTCTTTTCCTAAAATGATCAGTATGACATGATGTTGATCCTTGTCGAAAATTATTTTGATTTGACGTTAAACATGGCTGCCAGCGGCCATCTTTGTTTACATAGAGTTATATAATGAAAACTTGTAGCGACTACTCCTCTGAAACTACTTGATGGATTTTCATGAAACTTCACACGAATGTTGCTCTTCATGTCTTATTGATCCTAACAAAAGTTCAGGTCGGCCGGAAATCCAAGATAGCCGCCACAGCTAAAAGTAGATTTTCAAAAAACAAGTTTGTAGCGACTACTGCTTGAAAACTATAAGTGATATTGATATGGGACTTTTTCTAAAATGATCAGCATGTCATGATGTTGGTCCTTGTCGAAAATCGTTTTGATTCGATGTAAAGCATGGCTGTCAGCGGCCATCTTTGTTTACATAGAGTTATATAGTAAAAACTTGTAACGACTACTCCTCTGTAACTACTAAACGGATTTTCAGCTTGATTAGAGATACGGTTAAACTGCAAAATAATGAGTGTAAATCGTCTGCTCTGATTGCATGAACATATTTTAAAGCTTTTAAGTCAATGTGTTTTCTTAGTAAAAAGTTATAACACTTATACAACTGGGTATATAGGATTTTATTAAGTACTTCGAATTAGTGAAGCTTTCGATGTTCCTAGTTCTAAAATATGCCAGTTAAAATTATTTTGACATCATGTTTTACTAGCATTACCACTACAAATGCGTTTGCAAAAGAAATTTTCGAAATATTTAATGTTAACGCTGAATTACAGTTACTTAAATTTCAAACAATATTCAATGTAAAGGGAGGTAATTTAAGATTATCCATATTTCATTTTTTTATAGACGGAAAATCTGCGATAAATTGGTCAAATTTTTATGTTTTTTTCTATTATTTCATACCAATTTTAAGAACTTTATATCTTTAAGCGATCTTTGACTCCAGTTATGTGTTTTATCAGTACATTTCATGTTTTCATATAAAGGGAGGGTAACTCTCAAAAGATGTAACAATTTAAACAAAAAATAAATGTTTTACAAACTATGGGTCAATTAAAACAAAATACTTATCATATATCTATTCTAAAATATATTTAAAATAAGGAAATTAGTTAAGATACAAAAGTTGATACTTAGCAATTTTGTTCAGTGTATATATATTTTTTTTAATTAAAAAAAAAAATTCTCATCAGAAACCATGGTTCTTTTTCTTTACGGTATTAAATTGGGAGCTTAGCGGCCCTTGTTTTATCAGTTTTACATAGAGTTATAAGGAAGAACTTCAAAAATCTTCTTCTCTGAAACTACAAGAGCTAAAGGTTTAATATTTTTTGATTTATTGTCAGCTTTTGGATGCTCTACCAAGTTTAGAATTTTGTCTGGAGCATATCGTGTTCCCCACCACAGACTCCATATAGCCATTAGAGCGATACAGGCCCTCTTGGGCCTCTTTTTTTTTTTTTTTGTGGTGTAGGCAGATCACTTTTCCTGGGTAGAACTGGTCAGTACTGTACACCTCCCAACATCCGTAAGAATCGTCCCTTCCACACTTACAAGTCGACCTCCCTGTGGGATTCGAACATGCAGCGGTGAAAGGTGTTAAGGAAAAATAGCCGGGTGTTACAACGTCCGACTAAAATGACGTGGGGAGAACCCTGCTGGTTCTAGACCAGAAATGTACATGTACACTTGTATTACACATCATGTTATCCTACACTGAATTTTATAAATTTAACATTGGGTTGTAAATTATAGATCTATATATACATATATACACATTTAACCAAACAAACAAATTATGATAGTGACTTTCAAAAGGGAGACGAGAGTGGAAACTTGAATGCTATACAAACTTGAACAATTACCACAATAAATTTACATTTCATTCACTACTTTAGATTCATGGAAATTTGTTCATATTTCTGTAACCATATCTTGAGGAAAAGTCTAAGTCTATATAGAGACTCATGCTGGGAGTAAAATTAATGTTTTAAGGGCGCAAACAAATAACATTGGGGGGGGGGCCATTTATTGTGCACGAAAATGATGACGTGAAGTGAAGCATTCACTTACTAAAAAAACCGTCTCCAAGACTTAATTTTAAGTTGTGTAATATTCAGTGTTCTCCCCAGGAATTTGTCACGGCATGACGCTTTTATCAGAGAAAATATACTTGAGTGTATTCTTATACCTGACCCCTATATGTATGGGTAGTTTGTTAGAGAGACACATGCTATAATTATAAGAAATTGGCTAGTGATTCTATATATTGTGTTTTAAACTTATTTAAGCTAAACAAAAATGAAATAATTAAAAGGTGTTACATGTCTGTTTGAAATTAAGGCATGTTGCGAAAGCATGTTGGCTGTGAATGCATGTTAAATGTGACATGCCTCAGGAGAACACTGAAGGTTTATAAATACACTACATTAAAGGCGACTTTCACAACTGGATTGTAAGAATGGGAAAGAAATTAATTCTAAATTTTAAATGTTGACATGTTTCCAAATTTTAAATGTGTATGTATGGCATGGGACTTTGATGTTTAAGATGCAATAAATTGTTGGGTTTATTTCAGCACTATAAGTAAATTACAGTGACACTTATCTCAGATTGTAGTAATAAAGGTACTTGCAGTTATCTGGTTATAACCCCCCTGGCTATGGCAGTCACCACAGTGTGGGGTAATGTTGTACAACAGGAACTTGCTAAACTGAGATAGTAGTAGTGTAATATAATGTGCCTATGCAAGATTGATGGTATAGTATACACATTTAATATATATGGTGGCACGGGGTAGAATACAACCATTGCAAGTCCCGCTAGAGCCGAGGGGTAGGATCCCCAATTCATGTTATGCAAGCGTGCCTCCAGACCGAGATGGTCAAGTCATTGTGCTTAAAACCTCCTCGCCTCACATCGCCTCACATCGCTATGGGTTCAAATCCCACTGGGATTTTGACATTAAGCAGTGTTCGACACTAACTTTTTGGACCTACTAGCCCCGGGGGCTAGTTGGTTTGGAATTTCACTAGCCCCCCTTAATTTCTACTAGCCCTGCTACCAACGGTACCAAATCCTCATTGTATATTGATTTGACGGGGTTGGTTATAAAATAACAACACAAATCAGATTCAAAATTTGTGACATCGCTGACAGCACCCTCCGTCACAATAACCTGATCTCGTGGCAGTCTGCACCTCTGTTAAGAAAAGTAACATACTGTGATGATTATTATTTTAATTTATTTAGTAATTCTGAACAATGTACATGAGAAACACAGAAATTAGAAATTATTATGATAGAGTTTTTTGTTTTTTGGCTGGTGGAGAAAGCCCCAAAAATCGATCTATGTTTGCACCGTTTATAGCACGTTCATAATTCGCGGCGTTTTCCGACGGAAGCGGAAACAACTGCTGAAATCGTGGTCATAAAAACGCTTGAGAAAAGCTGTCTAGTTTATAAGGCGTAGTTACAAGCGTTTGTGTGATTCGGTATCGGGCTGGTATCACGCGGTAAACGAAAGCAAAAAGAAAACAAATGTCGTTTTACGTGGACTAAAAGAGCAGCAGTTTTAAGCGAGAATCTGCGGAACATTAATGATTAACAGTGCTTGAGATTTTATTTATATAATGCCAACGCAAATTGGGTACGTGTTTGTTCTATAATCTACTAGCCAATCGGGCTAGCTAGACGATCGTACGTGCTAGCCCGACGGTCACTTTTACTAGCCCCGGGCTATCGGGCTAGCGTTAGTGTCGAACACTGTTAAGTGAAAAAGTGCTGATTCTTATGAATGGCAGGAGGTATACAGTACTGGTTCCTACCAGGAAAAGTAGGTTGTCTGCCTCTACAATGAAGAAATCGTCATATATATAAACCTAAACAGTACAGAAAATAGCATCCAACCAACCAACTACATATTCTTTTAATAGAATACAATCTCTGATGACAGATGTACCATTTACTGTGGTTGATGTACCAATGTTGTCCTGGCTTCCTGCAGGGTGCCATGTAACCCAATATTGCCACAGGAATCTCTGCAGGCTGCCATTGTATCACTGATCTCATACAGACATGCTAGCCTTGACCTGCGCTGCACTCTATGTCTACCAGCTGGTATCTATAGATGAAGCAATCATTACCAATAATTGCCAGCAAAGAGCCAGTGATTACCTTACTCTGCCTCTTGTTACTTGGCTGTTATGTTTACTACATTACCCATGATCCTTACCAATGTGAATGTATGGTCATCTGCCTTGAGTATGTTTTTCATAATTTGTTTTTCTTCAACTACAGCCCTTAGTTCATATTGCAAATGGATTAAATTGGTGTTTAATGGCACATTGACACACTGTTTAAAGGCACATTGACACACTGTTTAGGATGATTTGAGCCACCTCGGGGAGATTTGAGCCACCTCGGGGAGATAGAAAGAATACATAAGAATCCAGGAACCATGCCCTGTTACTATCAAATAGATTCTATTGGTCATTAACGTGCTCAAGAGGATCGACTCCATTACACTACATGGGGAAGACTTTGCCTAAGGACACGCCAAAGGTAAACCAGTGGCACCAGTCTCATACGCGAAGTGGCACCAGTCTCATACGCGAAGTGGCCTTGAGATTAATTTCAGAGTCGACCATGCTGCCCACTGATTAATTGGAGTTTATAGTCAACTTCCCAGCTTCCATCGGTGGAGGACAACCCCAGGTGCTCCTGCGGGCAATTATCATGCACGGGCGAGCACTTGGATAGAACCACCGACGTTCTGTAAGCCAGCTGGATAGCTTATTCGCAAAAGGATTCCTAGGCCCATGAGGGATCAAACCCACTGGTTAGGGGCAAGTGATTTCAAGTCAGAGACTAACTCGGTCACAGACGCCCCCATCTACTGATGAATTGACTTGTGTATATATATACATTGAATATATTTTTAAAGTTTTATATACTGTATTCAGTCTGTTTGTAGCCTATAAACACAACACAGTCTGCGTGATAATTCTTTACCTGGCAGACCTGTCCTAGCACTACCTTTTATACAATATACTCCGAGCATCAAGCAAGGAAGCTAAGTAGTACCATTGTTATAATGTCTTTGATATGACCTGGCTGGGGACTGAACCCACGATCGCTAACATGCGAGGCAGATGTTCTACATGTAACACAACTGCCTGCTGGGGACTGAACCCACGATCGCTAACATGCGAGGCAGATGTTCTACATGTAACACCACTGCCTGGCTGGGGACTGAACCCACGATCGCTAACATGCGAGGCAGATGTTCTACATGTAACACCACTGCCTGGCTGGGGACTGAACCCACGATCGCTAACATGCGAGGCAGATGTTCTACATGTAACACCACTGCCTGGCTGGGGACTGAACCCACGATCGCTAACATGCGAGGCAGATGTTCTACATGTAACACCACTGCCTGGCTGGGGACTGAACCCACGATCGCTAACATGCGAGGCAGATGTTCTACATGTAACACCACTGCCTGGCTGGGGACTGAACCCACGATCGCTAACATGCGAGGCAGATGTTCTACATGTAACACCACTGCCTGGCTGGGGACTGAACCCACGATCGCTAACATGCGAGGCAGATGTTCTACATGTAACACCACTGCCTGGCTGGGGACTGAACCCACGATCGCTAACATGCGAGGCAGATGTTCTACATGTAACACCACTGCCTGGCTGGGGACCCACGATCGCTAACATGCGAGGCAGATGTTCTACATGTAACACCACTGCCTGGCTGGGGACCCACGATCGCTTACATGCGAGGCAGATGTTCTACATGTAACACCACTGCCTGGCTGGGGACCCACAATCGCTAACATGCGAGGCAGATGTTCTACATGTAACACCACTGCCTGGCTGGGGACTGAACCCACGATCGCTAACATGCGAGGCAGATGTTCTACATGTAACACCACTGCCTGGCTGGGGACTGAACCCACGATCGCTAACATGCGAGGCAGATGTTCTACATGTAACACCACTGCCTGGCTGGGGACTGAACCCACGATCGCTAACATGTGAGGCAGATGTTCTACATGTAACACCACTGCCTGGCTAGGGACTGAACCCACGATCGCTAACATGCAAGGCAGATGTTCTACATGTAACACCACTGCCTGGCTGAAGACTGAACCCACGATCGCTAACATGCGAGGCAGATGTTCTACATGTAACACCACTGCCTGGCTGGGGGCTGAACCCACGATCGTTAACACGCGAGGCAGATGTTCTACATATAACACCACAGCCGTGGCACCACACTGCACCACGATCGCTAACATGCGAGGCAGATGTTCTACATGTAACACCACTGCCTGGCTGGGGACTGAACCCACGATCGCTAACATGCGAGGCAGATGTTCTACATGTAACACCACTGCCTGGCTGGGGACTGAACCCACGATCGCTAACATGCGAGGCAGATGTTCTACATGTAACACCACTGCCTGGCTGGGGACTGAACCCACGATCGCTAACATGCGAGGCAGATGTTCTACATGTAACACCACTGCCTGGCTGGGGACTGAACCCACGATCGCTAACATGCGAGGCAGATGTTCTACATGTAACACCACTGCCTGGCTGGGGACCCACGATCGCTAACATGCGAGGCAGATGTTCTACATGTAACACCACTGCCTGGCTGGGGACCCACGATCGCTAACATGCGAGGCAGATGTTCTACATGTAACACCACTGCCTGGCTGGGGACCCACAATCGCTAACATGCGAGGCAGATGTTCTACATGTAACACCACTGCCTGGCTGGGGACTGAACCCACGATCGCTAACATGCGAGGCAGATGTTCTACATGTAACACCACTGCCTGGCTGGGGACTGAACCCACGATCGCTAACATGCGAGGCAGATGTTCTACATGTAACACCACTGCCTGGCTGGGGACTGAACCCACGATCGCTAACATGTGAGGCAGATGTTCTACATGTAACACCACTGCCTGGCTGGGGGCTGAACCCACGATCGTTAACACGCGAGGCAGATGTTCTACATATAACACCACAGCCGTGGCACCACACTGCACCACGATCGCTAACATGCGAGGCAAATGTTCTACATGTAACACCACTGCCTGGCTGGGGACTGAACCCACGATTGCTAACATGCGAGGCAGATGTTCTACATGTAACACCACTGCCTGGCTGGGGACTGAACCCACGATCGCTAACATGCGAGGCAGATGTTCTACATGTAACACCACTGCCTGGCTGGGGACTGAACCCACGATCGCTAACATGCGAGGCAGATGTTCTACATGTAACACCACTGCCTGGCTGGGGACTGAACCCACGATCGCTAACATGCGAGGCAGATGTTCTACATGTAACACCACTGCCTGGCTGGGGACCCACGATCGCTAACATGCGAGGCAGATGTTCTACATGTAACACCACTGCCTGGCTGGGGACCCACGATCGCTAACATGCGAGGCAGATGTTCTACATGTAACACCACTGCCTGGCTGGGGACTGAACCCACGATCGCTAACATGTGAGGCAGATGTTCTACATGTAACACCACTGCCTGGCTGAAGACTGAACCCACGATCGCTAACATGCGAGGCAGATGTTCTACATGTAACACCACTGCCTGGCTGGGGGCTGAACCCACGATCGTTAACACGCGAGGCAGATGTTCTACATATAACACCACAGCCGTGGCACCACACTGCACCACGATCGCTAACATGCGAGGCAGATGTTCTACATGTAACACCACTGCCTGGCTGGGGACTGAACCCACGATCGCTAACATGCGAGGCAGATGTTCTACATGTAACACCACTGCCTGGCTGGGGACTGAACCCACGATCGCTAACATGCGAGGCAGATGTTCTACATGTAACACCACTGCCTGGCTGGGGACTGAACCCACGATCGCTAACATGCGAGGCAGATGTTCTACATGTAACACCACTGCCTGGCTGGGGACTGAACCCACGATCGCTAACATGCGAGGCAGATGTTCTACATGTAACACCACTGCCTGGCTGGGGACCCACGATCGCTAACATGCGAGGCAGATGTTCTACATGTAACACCACTGCCTGGCTGGGGACCCACGATCGCTAACATGCGAGGCAGATGTTCTACATGTAACACCACTGCCTGGCTGGGGACCCACAATCGCTAACATGCGAGGCAGATGTTCTACATGTAACACCACTGCCTGGCTGGGGACTGAACCCACGATCGCTAACATGCGAGGCAGATGTTCTACATGTAACACCACTGCCTGGCTGGGGACTGAACCCACGATCGCTAACATGCGAGGCAGATGTTCTACATGTAACACCACTGCCTGGCTGGGGACTGAACCCACGATCGCTAACATGCGAGGCAGATGTTCTACATGTAACACCACTGCCTGGCTGGGGGCTGAACCCACGATCGTTAACACGCGAGGCAGATGTTCTACATATAACACCACAGCCGTGGCACCACACTGCACCACGATCGCTAACATGCGAGGCAAATGTTCTACATGTAACACCACTGCCTGGCTGGGGACTGAACCCACGATTGCTAACATGCGAGGCAGATGTTCTACATGTAACACCACTGCCTGGCTGGGGACTGAACCCACGATCGCTAACATGCGAGGCAGATGTTCTACATGTAACACCACTGCCTGGCTGGGGACTGAACCCACGATCGCTAACATGCGAGGCAGATGTTCTACATGTAACACCACTGCCTGGCTGGGGACTGAACCCACGATCGCTAACATGCGAGGCAGATGTTCTACATGTAACACCACTGCCTGGCTGGGGACCCACGATCGCTAACATGCGAGGCAGATGTTCTACATGTAACACCACTGCCTGGCTGGGGACCCACGATCGCTAACATGCGAGGCAGATGTTCTACATGTAACACCACTGCCTGGCTGGGGACCCACAATCGCTAACATGCGAGGCAGATGTTCTACATGTAACACCACTGCCTGGCTGGGGACTGAACCCACGATCGCTAACATGCGAGGCAGATGTTCTACATGTAACACCACTGCCTGGCTGGGGACTGAACCCACGATCGCTAACATGCGAGGCAGATGTTCTACATGTAACACCACTGCCTGGCTGGGGACTAAACCCACGATCGCTAACATGTGTGGCAGATGTTCTACATGTAACACCACTGCCTGGCTAGGGACTGAACCCACGATCGCTAACATGCAAGGCAGATGTTCTACATGTAACACCACTGCCTGGCTGGGGACTGAACCCACGATCGCTAACATGCGAGGCAGATGTTCTACATGTAACACCACTGCCTGGCTGGGGGCTGAACCCACGATCGTTAACACGCGAGGCAGATGTTCTACATATAACACCACAGCCGTGGCACCACACTGCACCACGATCGCTAACATGCGAGGCAGATGTTCTACATGTAACACCACTGCCTGGCTGGGGACTGAACCCACGATCGCTAACATGCGAGGCAGATGTTCTACATGTAACACCACTGCCTGGCTGGGGACTGAACCCACGATCGCTAACATGCGTGGCAGATGTTCTACATGTAAAACCACTGCCTGGCTGGGGATTGGACCCATGATCGCTAACATGCGAGGCAGATGTTCTACATGTAACACCACTGCCTGGCTGGGGACTGAACCCACGATCGCTAACATGCGAGGCAGATGTTCTACATGTAAAACCGCTGCCGCGGCACCACCGCCGTGGTTAAATAAGAATTCATACAATTTATAATTAAGTATTCCAGATATATGTAATGCTATAAATATGTAATGCTTGGGATAGTTTGATGATTACCTGCAAACCTGTATGATTACAAGTACAGTTAATTTGCAGTAAACTGATCCAGCCCGCCTGCTGTGAGTTTTGTATAGTCTGACAGTAACAACAGCCGTGGAATAATATCATTATCATATGGTTGCATTAACAATGGGTGCACAGTTGCATCTTATAATTCACTATAAATAACTCTTTCCAGAGCATTGTTCTAATTGACATGCACAATTAATTTCTTTTTGATAAATGGGAACAATAGAGATAACGAAACCTTATTTTCATTTCTTGATAAATATGAACAATAGACATATGAAACTTTATACATCCGGTTAATATATACATGTACTTAAAGCCGTTAAAAGTGCAAGTTTTTTTATTTTGTGTTTATTTTTAATTGAGATGTCTCCAAGATCGATTGCATAATTCCGATTTTACTTCTTTCAATACATGAATCTGATGGTCACCAGATTTATAGGGAATGTGGATAATTTCTAACATGTACATAAAACAGTATGATAGTGGATCTTTGGAAACGGCCGAACACGATAAATACGAAATATTGCAGTCTTGGTTTGATTGAGACTGTTAAGGTATGCTTGCTCCGTTTACGCCCCCTAGCCCCGGGTTGAGCAGAAAATCAATAGTACATAATTTTAACCATCCCGAAGATGGCATGCATATGGCAGTGAACATGCCATATTTACTGCCATTATTCCATGTCCGGTGGCGTATGATCCCAGTATCTAATACAATTCTATGAAGAGCGAAATAAACAAAGTGGAATTTAGTTGACAATACAATCGATCTTGGAAATAAACAAAAAATAAAAAAACGTGCACTTTAATGGCGTTAAGTATATATTATGATTCATGAGACATATAGGACAGAAATGGAGATAATGTTGTTTGAGTTTCAATGTTTATGGTAGGATTTCTGAGAATAAATGTTTTTTTAGAAATTGACGATTAGCTTAGTAGCGCCCGGGCATTATTCAAAATATACCAAGTGGGGTGCGCACTTATAAAATGTTTTTATTGAATTTTGATTTTTTGGGGGGGTAATTTTTAGATGCACAGAGTGAACATGTATCAAAAAAAAAAAAATTGAAATGATTGAGGGGTGGGGGAAGTGGGGGATTTAGATTCTATTTGAAAAGGTTGGGGTTGTGGGGAGAGGCGATTTACATGTAGATTCAGACTTATTTGAGAAATATCTTGGTTGAAAGACGGCATGGCTTTCCAGTGGAAAGGCGAACCTGGAGGTCCCATGCCTCTGAATCTGAAATGTTTGTGTGTGGAGTTGGGAGGAGGTATGGTGGTGACGTTCAATTGATTATAATTTATTAAATAGAATTTTGAAATATGCAAATTACCTCCCACCTAATATTATGTCCTTATGTATGCCAATGTTTTCAGTCATTTGTCTCAGATTTTCACATACTTGCACCAATAATGTAGATTTTACAGCCAGTGCTCTTCAGAATTAAGAGCATGATAGAGACCAACACTCTATTAATAATCTTAAGTCAGATAGAGGCTATCAGGGCACGAAAATTCCACTCGTCTGCTCGTATTGACGAGTGAAATTAGAATCCGGACGAGTGAAACCCATGAATCGGTCGTCCAAGAGTTCGAGTAACATTTCAGTAGAAAAGAACAACAAAGAAATAGTTCTTATATTATAGTTTATTAAGCGATTTAATGCAGTAAATAGTCGCAGCTCTGTTTATTCAGCGATATATTGCAATTTAAGTCAACCGGATATTGGGAAATTGAAGCATTTCCGTTTTGGGACATTCTAAAATGCGGCTCCCGTTCTAATTTCACGGAGTGCGAACATTACGGTATTTGATGTTATACACATAACACTTTCACGGGGGAAATCTTTAAGGGCACTAGTCATCTTTTAGGTGACTGGGGCCAGGGCCTTCAGGGAGGGGAATTGCAAAAAGTATGCTGTTTTCCTGTATCGGAGTTTTAACATTTTCTAATAAAAAAATGTTCTTGTTCTTTTTAAGAGGGGATTTTTTTCACAGGAAAAGGGGGAAAATATATACCATGCCAGAGTAACTGTAATGGCCATGATCAGACTAGTGAACTATAGAATATGAATATAGTCATCTGTAATACTGGTCAAAGTTTCATAATTTTCATTGATTTATGTAAAGAAAAAAACAACACATTATGATGTTTCCCTTTGTTTTATTTATATATAATAGTGTTAAATGATGGTATCTGACTATTTTGACTTATGAAATTTTACAGTCAGAGCAGGACGAGTAAACATCCTATAAGGACGAGTAATATGTCAATGCCACTTGTCCTACAGGACGCATATACAGTAAAAAATATTGCATCTCCTGGGCTGTCCTTTACTTAGGCATTAATTGCAAAATCTTGAATGGAAAAAAATCTCTTAAGTTATTATAAGTACTGTCAACATAACGATAAACAAAACATCCTGTCAATGGGATAATTTTGATCATCCATTTCTCAAAACAACAAAAGTTAAGAATTCATTCTGACATTAACCTTGATATAGTCTACATCTAAACAGAAGTGGTGGATTACAATACAAGATTACAGGGATTTTTTTCCTTCATAAACAGGGTCCGATATTCGGCCCCTTCCCCTAGCAAAATAGACTACCGGTACATTTTCCCCCTTTTGCTGAAAAAAAAACCCTAAAAATTTTTATAAATATATATTTTGTTTTGCTTAACATTATTTCGCAATCTAACTTTCTCAACATTATTATGTTTGGGATACATTTATAGAAGACAGTTTATCTAAAATGTACCTCTTTTGCATATTTGCACACCCAAATCGTCAATTTCTGCCTGATATACTGCATGTTCCCCCTATTTCTCGAAACCGCATTATTTTTTCCCCTTTAACTCAAAAATCATGCTTTTTTCCCCCTATTGAAGGGCCTGGGCCTCTTCCCCTATTTCTGAAAAAAACAACCTGGATTATGTTTGCATACAACCTAATCATGGTAGTTTGATGAGTGTTTTTTGCCAAATGGTTTAGGAACATATCCAGATAAAGTTTTCTTTTTGGCATGGGTTGAGGGGTGGTTGTTTTGGTGCCTGAGTTGGTTCATTTAGACTGACAGCTAAGTGGATTAAAGATTTGTTTATTTGTAAATTCAGGAAAAGAAAAAATTCTTGCAAGTAATATTACGGTACTCACTGCCCTGTTCAATTCTGAGCCTAATGAAAAAACACCAAACATTGCATACTATTCACACTAAATGCTATTCATTCATAATGTTAGCTTAGGATCTGTTTCAGTGGAATTATATCTCTTTACAAATAGGCATTAATGATCAAGGGATGTCAGTATTACAACAAACACCTTCAGGCACCACTTAGCATCTGATAGTGTAATAATACAATGTACCAGTGGTCTGTCAAAAAGCTTATTTCTAGGTAAACTCAACAATGTTACATGATCTAAATGTAAATCCAGAGAGTTGGTCTTCATGTTGTCTGCGATAACTGCAGTGATTTATAGTACATTATTCTGTGATAGAATGTACATGCTGATTTCAGTGGTAACTCTGCTGAAAATACACACACTCTGTGATTGGCTAAAAGCACATGTTGCTGAATCGGTGTGGGGACTAAAAAAAAAAATTTAGAAAAATTAAAAAAAAAAAAAAAAAATATGTTCATGATTTTTGAAAACAAACATATTTTAGGTTTTCCTGAAAAATCCTCAACAAATAACCAGGAAAATCTTTTTACTAGAGACATAGGTGTTGCTGTTCCGGCGGCGTCTGCAGCTTCAACATTCAACTTTGCGTTTAGGTCATTTTCTCAAACTGTGTACACTAGACCTTTCAGACTTTGCTTATAGTTGTACCTTGGGTGGTGCATTGCAACATGACAAAGCAAACAGTGCTTTGATTTAGTTAAAATGCTACATTTTGCCTAGTTAATATGATAAGGCTTTCATTTTTCATCTGATCTTTACCAGATTTTTTGCCTTTTTATTAGCTCTACTGATCAGAGATCAGCAGAGCTTATGCCGTGGTGGCGGCGTCCGTTCGTCCGTCCGTCCGTAACGTCCCGTCCTTCGTCTCGTCCGTCCGTCTGTCCGTCCGTCTTTCGTCTGTCCGTTAACTTTTATTTGTAGCGACTACTCCTCTGAAACTACTGGATGGATATTCATAAAACTTTACAGAAATGTTGCCCATGAAGTCTAGTTGATCCTAGCAAAAATTCATGTTGATGTGAAATCCAAGATGGCCGCCAAAGCTAAAAAATAGATTTTTTTAAATTCAAGTTTGAGCGACTACTTCTTGAAAACTATAAGTGATATTGATATGGGACTTTTTCTAAAATGATCAGCATGACATGATGTTGATCCTTGTCGAAAATCGTTTTGATTTGACGTTAACATGGCTGCCAGCGGCCATCTTTGTTTACATAGTTATATAATGAAAACTTGTAGCGACTACTCCTCTGAAACTACTTGACGGATTTTCATGAAACTTCACAGGAATGTTGCTCTCTTGATGTCTAAATGATCCTAGCAAAATTTCAGGTCGGCCGGAAATTCAAGATGGCCGCCTCGGCTAAAAATAAATTTTTCAAAATACAAGTTTGTAGCGACTACTTCTTGAAAACTATAAGTGATATTGATATGGGACTTTTTCTAAAATAATCAGCATGACATGATGTTGGTCCTTATCAAAAATCGTTTTGATTCGACGTTAAACGTGGCTGCCAGCGGCCATCTTTGTTTACATAGAGTTATATAGAAAAACTTGTAGCGACTACTCCTCTGAAACAACTTGACAGATTGTCATGAAACTTTACAGGAATGTTGCTCTTGATGTCTAATTGATCCTAGAAAAATTTCAGGTCGGCCGGAAATTCAAGATGGCCGTCACAGCTAAAAATAGAATTTTAAAAAATAAGTTTTGTAGCGACTACTTCTTGAAAACTATAAGTGATATTGATATGGGACTTTTTCTAAAATGATCAGCATGACTTGATGTAGATCCTTGTGGAAAATTATTTTGATTCGACGTTAAACATGGCTGCCAGTGGCCATCTTTGGTTACATAGAGTTATATAGTAAAAACTTGTAGCGACTACTCCTCTGAAACTACTTGACGGATAGTCATGAAACCTCACAGGAATGTTGCTCTTGATGTCTAATTGATTCTAGAAAAATTTCAGGTCGGCCGGAAATTCAAGATGGCCGTCACAGCTAAAAATAGATTTGTAAAAAATAAGTTTGTAGAGACTACTTCTTGAAAACTATAAGTGATAATTGATATGGGACTTTTTCTAAAATGATCAGCATGACATGATGTAGATCCTTGTTGAATTTTTTTTTGATTCGACGTTAAACATGGCTGCCAGTGGCCATCTTTGGTTACATAGAGTTATATAGTAAAAACTTGTAGCGACTACTTCTCTGAAACTACTTGACGGATGTTCATGAAACTTCACAGGAATGTTGCTCTTGATGTCTAGTTGATCCTAGAAAAATTTCAGGTCGGCCGGAAATTCAAGATGGCCGCCACAGCTAAAAAATAGATTTTAAATAATAAGTTTGTAGCGACTACTTCTTCAAAACAATGAGAGATATTGATATGGGACTTTTTCCTAAAATGATCAGTATGACATGATGTTGATCCTTGTCGAAAATCGTTTTGATTTGACGTTAAACATGGCTGCCAGCGGCCATTTTTGTTTACATAGAGTTATATAATGAAAACATGTAGCGACTACTTCTCTGAAACTACTTGACGGACTTTCATGAAACTTCACAGGAATGTTGCTCTTAATGTCTTATTGATCTTAGCAAATTTTCAGGTCGGCCGGAAATTCAAGATGGCCGCCACGGTTAAAAATAGATTTTCAAAAAACAAGTCTGTAGCGACTACTTCCTGAAATCAAAATCAATCAGTAGAGCTTCAAGGTCATTGACCTCTTGTTTTTTATTAGTATATTTTTTTTGTTTAAATTTTTTAATTTATATATAGAATTTTTTTTAATTTCTTTTTTATTTCATTTATTGATTGATTTATTGTTTTAAACCTTTTTTTTTATTTATTGATTTATTTCATTATTTTTAGCTTGACTGATCACTTATGCCGTGGTGCGTCGTCCATCTGTCTGTCTGTCTGTCTGTAAACTTTTATTTGTAGCGACTACTCCTCCGAAACTACCGGATGCATATTCATCGAACTTTTGATTCGACGTTAAAAATGGCTGCCAATGGCCATCTTTGTTTACATAGAGTTATATAGTAAAAACCTTGTAGCGACTACCTCCACTGAAACTACTTAGCAGATTTTCATGAATCTTTACAGGAATGTTGCTCTTGATGTCTAATTGATCCTAGCAAAAATTCAGGTTGGTCAGAAATTCAAGATGGGCCACCACAGCTAAAAATAGATTTTTCAAAATACAAGTTTGTAGCGACTACTTCTTGAAAACTAAAAGTGATATTGATATGGGACTTTTTCTAAAATGATCAGTAT
>JAWPHD010017231.1:0-45726 GCA_037043455.1 Cyrtodaria siliqua | reverse complement strand
CAGTCTCTCTACCGCAGACATCCTGATTAATTAATATTCAGTTTTCGACCAAGGCATATCAGCCTGCAAGGGCTGACATCATCTGAAATTATATAAAATAATAATAACTAATATTACCATGAAAAGGGAACAAAGAAAGTATAAAGTGCAAGAGAGAAACCAATAATACATGTATAATAATAATAAGATTGGCTAGAAATAAGATGATCCAATTTCCAAAACATCTCATGTACATCCCACAACAAATTGGAGACGGGGACAATCTCATTATAGAGGATGTGTATATGATTTACAAAATGAACTAGAACAACTCCCCACACATTCTTTACACAGGTCAATAAGGTAACAAATGTTTCCCCCCTCAAATTGCTTTAAAACTGAGGGAAATTAAAAGACAAATATATATGAAGGGTATTGTTATCAATCAATCTACTGATACTGCACAAAATAAATTCTGATTATAATGGCAACCTCATTTCTGGGAAAAGATTTATGTGCAAAATTAACATAGAAGTTCAGGGATGTGCAATGGATATAGTTCTCCCTGCATATGGAACCATTGCTAAAAATCACCACCACAGGATGGCAAACCTTGCCTGTAAGAAATTGTCCGAGGGTGGTTTTGAAAACCCCAGAATGTGACAACGCAAATAACTGAACCTGGAACCTCTGGAACAAGAGGCTTGAATGCTAGTTACTTGCATATTACCTACAGGTCCTTTTTTCTTTTTAAATAAATAAATTCACTACTTGACATTTATACGTCAGCTAGAAAGAATGAATCGCATAAATCTGCATTAACACATATTTGCAAAAAAAATGCCCATATAAAAACACACTGCATCTTTTGAATCTTTTTTTGAAAACAGAAGGCAGAGTTCCAGATAAGCAATATTTAGGGTACTTCAGCAATAAAACATATTGGAATTGGAATTGTTATTTCATAACTTTCACATGACATCATCAAAATAAATGACAATCAGTAATCAATAAAATAAAACACCTCCACATTCTGGTAAGGGGGTAAACTCGGTGTTTACGTTGGTGCTCAACTGACTTAAGTCCTTTTATAAAACTAGTTTATAGTGATAATTATATTAAAAGCTTTATTTTTTGTGTACATCTATGTATCTTCTTTGTGTTGTCGATTTTAAAACAGCAATATGGATACATTTAATTTAAATCATGGTCTAATGTTTTCATTTTTCATATAGAATTTGAGGATAAAGTCCGAGTAAACCCCTTTATTTTCACCTACTGAATATCTCAACCTACCGGAAGTTGACCAGATGTGAAAGTTATGAAACACGTGACTTCAATAGCGCACTAGGTTTTCACCATAGTATGTATTGCGTAATATGTATAGCCCGCTTAGCTCAGACGGGAGCGAGTTCGGACAAATTTACGCTCACGCACACTTATTTTTACTGCGAGTTTGGGCTGCGAGTTCAAACCCACGAAGTGGATTTGCTATTTTTTGTACCGCGATTGAATTCCGTTTAAACAATCTTGCTTTTAATTAGTAAATATTGAATAATGTTTAGTGTATAATGTTTGCGAACATAATTATTGGGTGTTTTATAAGCTAAAGGTTACGGACAGTGTCCCTTTAAGAATCAATAAAGAAAAGTGTATCAAGACCGGAATATATTGAGCAGAAACTGCAAAAAATCTTCAATTTTCTGGCATTACAGGTGCAGTCTGTCTGGTTATCAAGCTTGGCGGAGATATTGTGGCGTAAACACTGTCCCCAATCCTTCCACCTGCACTGCATTAAAACTTAATATGACCCGGGCATTTAAAAAATTATATCTAAAATTATGTATATTTGAGATAAAACCAAAATTGTTAGACAGAGAATTTGTGCTCATATATATATATTATCATATAACTAAACAAATATAGTTTCATGCATGTGTGGTCCAGGACTTATGTTTGTCGAATAGGGATTTTTGACTCAGCCTTAGACAAAACCACACTCATGCTGATTATTACAAGTATTCGTTCTTTCCCCTTGCAATCGCTACAGTGGAATAGACCTACAGTCGACATTGCAATGCTGCCAGACCTGAACTCGTTCAAACTGCAGTGTGCTCAGTCACCACACTTCCATGCATAGACAGAAGCTTGTTTTTATTCTTACTTTAAAAATCACTTTGTCTTCTTCAATCTTTTAACATTATAACACTATCATACTTTTATCTCACTCTCACTTGATTTTTAAAACTATATATCTTTTCTTTTAACTACTTCACACTGCACAGACGCGCACCTGCACATCAATCCCGTCGAGGGGTGCTGCAGTATCAATAGATAGATAGATAGAGGGAGATCGGGAGGATCTTAAGAATATTTTTCATTACAAGAGAAATGCTCGCCTCTTCAAATAGCTTATTTAAAACTACAATAGTCTTGCCAAATGTTAAGGTGCCCAGAGTCCGCCCCTGGACTCTCCATTGTTTTAGTTTTATTAACAATTTAACCGGACAAAACAGTGTTATCCGAATGTTATACCACTTTGAAAGAAAAGGTGTCTACACATATAGTGAACATATCGTAAAAAAAAAAAAATTGGATTTGAGTAAAATCAGCACTGAAAACAAGTTCTGAGATATACAGGGCTATATAACTTTTAACAATTTCCCTTGAAAAGTATCAGAATCAGGTCCCCAGCAGTGGTTTGGAATTAAGGGAAGATACATTAGATCATCATTGCAGATTGATGTAAAATGCACGAGCGTTTACATGTTTATCAGAAGCTCTGCAGAAATGGCTCATTGAGAACCGATTCATAACATGGCAATCAATTAGGTTTAAAGCTTTTTGTTTTACATAAACTGTGTTAACAAATTCTGTGAAATTTAAAAAGAAATGTCATAACTGCTGAAGAAAAACCTGAATCAGACTGTTTCTAAAATCTGAAGTCGGCCATGTTGTTTATTAGTTTCCAGGTACAACGGGTCGGTAGCTGTCCCTATTATCAACAAATAAGTATAATTTAATTAGATTTAAAAAGAGAACCAGTCAATTTAACCAAAGGGAAATAACTGGTGCCGAAGTAGCGTTTCAAACCCTTCCAAAATATTAGTCGACGTATTATAAATTGTTTCTGTTGAAATATGAACGATGTAACAAATAATGCACAAATACAACAACAACTTTATAACAGAGGTACGATATGTTCACTAAATGTGTAGACACCTTTTCTTTCAAAGTGGTATAACATTCGGATAACACTGTTTTGTCCGGTTAAATTGTTAATAAAACTAAAACAATGGAGAGTCCAGGGGCGGACCTGGGCACCTTAACATTTGGCAAGACTATTGTAGTTTTAAAATAAGCTATTTTGAAGATAGGCGAGCATTTCTCTTGTAATGAAAAATATTCTTAAGATCCTCCCCATCTCCCCTCTATCTATCTATCTATTGATACTGCAGCACCCCCTCACGGGGATTATGTGCAGGTGCGCGTCTGTGCAGTGTGAGTAGTTAAAAGAAAGATAAAATAGTTTTAAAATCAAGTGAGAGTGAGATAAAAGTATGATAGTGTTATAATGTTAAAAGATTGAAGAAGACAAAGTGATTTTTAAAAGTAAGAATAAAAACAAGCTTCCTGTCTATGGCATGGAGTGGGTGACTGAGCACACTGCCAGTTTGAACGAGTTCAGGTCTGGCAGCATTGCAATGTCGACTGGTAGTCTATTCCACTGTACGATTGCAAGGGGAAAGAACGAATACTTGTAATAATCAGCAGTAGTGTGTATTTGTCTAAAGGCAACAAAAATCCCATTCCGACAAACATAAGTCCTGGATCCACACATGCATGTAAACTATTATTTGTTTAGTATATATATATATATATATATGAGCACAAATTCTCTGTCTAACAATTTTGGTTTTATCTCAAATATACATAATTTTAGATATAATTTTTTAAATGCCCGGGTCATATTAAGTTTTAATGCAGTGCAGGTGGAAGGATTGGGGACAGTGTTTACGCCACAATATCTCCGCCAAGCTTGATAACCAGACAGACTGCACCTGTAATGCCAGAAAATTGAAGATTTTTTGCAGTTTCTGCTCAATATATTCCGGTCTTGATACACTTTTCTTTATTGATTCTTAAAGGGACACTGTCCGTAACCTTTAGCTTATAAAACACCCAATAATTATGTTCGCAAACATTATACACTAAACATTATTCAATATTTACTAATTAAAAGCAAGATTGTTTAACGGAATTCAATCGCGGTACAAAAAATAGCAAATCCACTTCGTGGGTTTGAACTCGCAGCCCAAACTCGCAGTAAAAATAAGTGTGCGTGAGCGTAAATTTGTCCGAACTCGCTCCCGTCTGAGCTAAGCGGGCTATACATATTACGCAATACATACTATTGTGAAAACCTAGTGCGCTATTGAAGTCACGTGAACGCATAAAAGGTAAATATTGTGGGTCCCACTTTATTTACATTTAAGAATTAAAACCTTTTTTTTTTTCAAACTCACGAATGTATTCCTACATACTTCTTAGGGTCTATCCTCATGTTTTCATGTATACATTTCAATGAATAAAAGTCAGACAGTTATTTGGTTATGCTCAATATCTGCTTACTTACGGACAGTGTCCCTTTAAGAAAAGAAATGATAAAAAATACTTTATTACCAACGTTTTGGATCTTCGATGAATATTGTTTAGGGTGTCCAGGCTTTACATAATAAATAGATTGAAATCTGTGAAATTTAGCTAGATTTTAACGGATGGCGGGAGGGGTACAGAACTGGTTATACCCAGGAAAAGTGGGTGGTCTGCCTCCACCACAAAAAAATTTACCGTCATATATAACCTTATATGTGTTGAAATTTATGTAAAACACCATACAAACAAACTATATTTCTTATACTTATTCATGTACTAATACTTATTCATGTACTGAAGTTGTATGGGTGCATTTGAGCCTTATTCCAAAAATAAATTGCAGTTTATTTTCAGTTACATATTTTCAAGCTTGGTGCACATTTTAAGTTTTGTTGCATGTGCAACTTTCTGTTTTCAAACTTTTATACTACAGGGATTTAGAAGTTTCTATAACAGCGATATTTTTCACCCTTTTGGGAATGGTACCGGTACCCATTCAATTAGGAAAATTCGTGACGTTTTGCCTTAAGACAAATATTTGGGAATTTTTCACTATCAAACAAAAGCAATATTGTATGCTTAAATACATTGGAAACACGTTACCACGTATACATTCTCTTGTAGTATTTAATTACCCTCATCTAAAAGAATATAGTCTAGTGTTTTTTTCATGTGTTTTGTGAATGCAGCCTGTGCCCATGCCATTGTGAAAAATAGCGGCATTTTTCTAGAAATTGTGAAAATTGTGAAATATTATAACAAAAGAGAAATAAACTTTTTTCACTTTTATTTTCAGTTTAATATCCCTTGGTTTTAAGTTTTGTTTTTGGTAAATACAGACTAGTTTTGACACCAGCTTATATTAAGACTAGTATCCTTTAATACTGGTCTGTATTTACCAAAAAAAAATAAAAATAAAAATAAAAATAAAAATATAATAATAAAAAATTAATGTTTTAGATTGTGAATTTTTTGGATATAATTGTGAAAAAAGTATACTTTCTGGCATTGTGAATGGGGCCGAATTTCGGCCCCAAATTAGGCATAAAAAACACTGATAGTTAACCACTTCTTCTCTTTAAATAAAGTTTCACTCAAAATATTAAATACTGTTTTTTTTTACTGGGATTTTTTTCCACTCCAATTGGAAAAAAACCATACCTTTTTGCCATTGGGAATTGTTTTAATGGTACCGGGTACCACTTATATAAGGAAAAACACTGTATAAGTATACTTTCAGTTTAATTATTGTTAATTAAAATGGGTCTGGAAAACTTGACAAATCCACTGGTTATTGTTGCTGTATCATAAATAATAATTTAAATGGGGATAATATTGTTAACAGGTGTACATTGTGATCACAAAACAAGCATTTATAAGAGCCTTTAAGCATCATGTGAATAAATATTGATATTTAAATTATACAAAAAACAACAACTAGTCATCTCATTGTTCAAACCAAACTATTTCATTAACAACAATTTAATCGTACCAGTCATGGGGCATAGTTCAGTGCATATGCACATGGAATATGAAACTGAAACACATTTATGAGTTTTATTTTGCTGTCCTTTGATGAAGAGGGGATATATTGCTTTGCAATTGTCGGTTGGTCGGTCTGTCTTTCGGTCCCATTGTTGGTTTCTGCTCAGTTTGAGATAATCGGTCAATATTAGTTGCGAATATGTCAAGTATAAAAATAAATACGAGCTCATTAATGGTAAAAATTCTACCAAATGTTGGCAGAGTTATGGGCTTTTATACTTTTAACTATATAAGGTATACAAGAGAAGTGGTTTCCGCTCATTTTAAAGAAAACTATTTGAGAGATTCAGTAAATATTTACTGTGAATATGTCTAGTATAATAACAAAGGCGGATGGTAAAATTCTACAAAATATTGGCAGAGTGGCTTTCTAGGCTATTGTTTTTGTTTTATTTTTATATACACGAGCATCTTTTTGTTTTACTTTTATTGCCTATTAATGCTGCCTCTTTGGTTAGGGAATAGTTCATGGCGGGGATTTCTTTATTTACACTGTCCCATTTTATTGGGATGACAGTAGGGTAAGTGTGAGGTTTGATGCACCCTAAAACCTGGTTTAAACACCCAGCAGCCTTTTTTGCCACTGACCGTTCCAAGGCGGTGGCCCTATAGTCAACCCTTTTTGTGTTTGTGATGTCCTATGCCTTTGTGTTAACATTGCCATTCATGTTTGTCCTTTTGCGTGTTTTTGGGTTGACTGTTCTGTAAAAGCTGCATTTCCTGTTCGACTTTTATACTTATTTTTATGAGCCTATTGTACTTCCAACTATATATATCAAATATATATAAGAGAAGTGGTTTGCGCTTAATAATTTTAATTTCCCCAGAGGGATTTTAAAGAAACTTCACCGCAAGGTGCTGCTCATGGAAAGAAAACGGGTCATTTTGTCAAATGCCAAGGTCACTGAACATTAATATGATTAAAAAACTGGTTTCTGCTCAAAAACTTTCCCTTGAATTTTTTTTGCAAAACTTCACCACAAGGTGCGGCTAATGAAGCTTGGGATTGTTTTTAGCTTATTTGGTAAAAGGTCAAGGTTACTGTGACTATAAGTTGAACATTGGTTTCTGCTTCAACTTCAGTTACACTAGAGTTATAACTACGGTGTCCGGTTGGGGCCAGAAACAATGTCGTATTGTCGTGGGCAACAATGCGACACCCGACAACGCGACATCGCGATGCGACAGTGCAACATTGCGTTACGACAACTCGACATTGCGATACGACATCACAACATTGCGATACGACATCGCGATAATTATGTCGTGATGTCGTGTCGCGATGTCGCATTGTCGGGCGTCGCATTGTTGCGCACGACAACGCGACATTATGTCCTATTGTCGCCCACGACAACGCGACATTCTTTCAAATGTCGTGATGTCGTTGGCGACATCATGAAATAAGTGTCGTATCGCGATGTTGTATCGCAAGGTCGAGTTGTCGTATCGCGATGTCGGGCGTCGCATTGTCACCCACGACAATACGACATTGTATCTGGCCCCAACCGGACACCGTATATAACCCTTGAGGGTGGCATATATCTTTTACACATATTTCTTGTTTGTATTTGGATTGACACCTGATGCTTATACACTGTCTCCAGTCCCTTTTACACTGTCTCCAGTCCCTTTTACACTCCAGCACCATCAATTTTACAATTGATCTTTGAGGCAGAACTATTGCCCATTGTAATTTTATACTTATAGCTATTGTCCAGAGCATAACTTAAAAACTGATTATGGGGCTGGCATGAAACTTGAACCAACAGTAGAGATTGGTCTATAGATAGCTTACGACAACATTACAATTGCAAGATACTCAACTTGCCTTAATCCACGAACGGAAAAACTTCCCCAAATACCCTTCCCGGGACTCCCGGCACCAAGGGCGCCGCCAAATACACCCGTACAAGCAAGAGTCACACAGAGTTACTTCCTCTTTCCGTCGTGGCGTCATAGGTAAAGAACGCGATAAATCGACGGTCTCAAATATTTGTCTTTTTCCACGTAACAAATGGTTTTAATTGTTTTATTACTTTAATTTTACTTCCCATATGTTATTTTCTTACGAGTTTATGATCGTAATTGGTGTTTTTTACACCGGCTTTGTTCTTTACGCAGTTAATTCAGACCGCAATTCGTAAACAACCATATGCTGTCTACTTCCGGTTTACCAACATTTGTAAATTCTGTCGAAGAAGTTTTGAATTTGACACCGGAACGTAGACACCCCTCCTACTCGTGTCAACACTCCAGTAAATAGTTTTCTTATATTATTGGGTTTGTGTTGTTTGTTATATAATCACAGTTGGTGCTTTTAGAACACCTTCTGCTGTTATTTTCTATATTTCAGTAACAGCAATGGGGAGTGGGACCTTAGTCTAATTGGGAGTCGGGCCCTAGCCCACTACGGCCCGTCCGGACTCCCAGGGATTGGAAACATCACCCGTACGAAGTCCTGACCTTCTATCGGTGATGTCCCCCAACCCAGCCATATGCAGTCCCATTCCCCACCCACTCCTGTGAAGGAAACATCAATGGGGAGTCGGGCCCTAGCCCACTACGGCCCGTCCGGACTCCCAGGGATTGGAAACATCACCCGTACGAAGTCCTGACCTTCTATCGGTGATGTCCCCCAACCCAGCCATATGCAGTCCCATACCCCACCCACTCCTGTCCGGGGGACCATGGTGACTCAGATAACTTTCTACCTCGTGGGTACACTGTTGGAGTGGTCGCATTCGCTTGGAGACAACCAAATAGCCCGCTTAGCTCAGTCAATGAACGACGTCGACTATCTTGCGCTCACTAAAGAAAGTCCCGTACCCCACCCACTCCTGCTCAAGCTACCAGGTAGTGCGGGGGTCACGCCGACTACAAACTCTCTGCCTCATGGGTAATCTGAAGGTCCTCAGAACAGATTCCATTCACTCCTCCAGGTCACCTTTCAGAGAGTCAACACACAGAGGGCGGTCTAGGAGCAACCGTCACCTGTCTAGAGACAGCTCAGGTAATACTTCCTCAGCTGAAATTTATGCTTTTAAGCACGGCCTAGGGCCGAAAGGGTATTCTTACTGTATTCAATACCGTTGTTATGGTTAGGGCCACCTAACGAAGGATATAGTCTCTTCTGAAGGTCTCTGCTAGTATAAAATCCAGACTAGTTGTCTGGAGGGAAGCTAAATAAGACTTCTTTCTATGATATGGGAAGAGGACTTAGGTTTATGTGTTGGTACTCACATGTAAGGGAAGTTTCTGTCATGGGTCACAATTATCTGTTATTATAATTTCTTGCGTGTTGTATAATCACAGATTAAATAGAATAGAATAGAATATTTTATTGTAATATTCATAACAATGTGAACATGACATTGAACTAACAGGTAATCAAATCATATGATAGCAATTAAGAAATAAAGATAAACATATGGATTACCTGTCAGGAGGGCCGAATGGTCTAATGCGCCAGACTCAAGGTTATACCTTCATAAACGAGTGTTCTGGTCCACGACCTTACACGTGGTTTCAGATCCCACTTCTGACACATACTTTTAACATACTAGTAAAATGTGTCAGAGACACTTTCCTTGTTCTTCCTTTTCAGTGTGGTGTCAGAAACACTTACCATCAATAGGACTGAGACCTCTTTAGGAAATCATACTTTCCTAGACGGTGCTCCCTACTGGGAAAGGCCTTTTTAATTCATAGGGAAGTCATATCTTCCTACTGACAGGGCGCTCTATACAGGCCATCTACATCAGAGAAGGTAAATTATCGAAGTCTTATCTCTGATTCTGATTAATAGCAGGCCTGGTGGTATTCTATTCTCAAATAGAATTCATTCTTTTGTCGAACAGAATTACCCTTTTTTCCAAGTTGTTGCAACATTTGTAAACACTTCTTAAGCATTGTCTACCTATGTTCTCGATTTTAGAAACTTATTTAATGCTTTTATATCTTTGAATATCTCGGCGTTTACAAAAAGCGTTAAGAGTATTCAATTTAAAGTATTTCCTCTCATGGTTTGCTTTATAACCACTACAGGAATCTGATACTTGTCTTAAACTAAAGATTCTTAGTGAATTACTTTGTTCTTTTCTGTCCTTACGGACTTAACTACAGAACTTGTTTTGCAGGTAACCTCGATAGAAGTCGATACCTGCTGTCGAGTTCCGTCACAAGAATATCAAGGATGATGTAAGTGACTACGGCTTCTCCGTCATACTCTAATGATTAGGGTAAGAATTCATGGCCTTCGCCATAACGTGCATAGGTTTCAGCGTTAATTGTAGCCAGTCTTAAGAAGTAAATCAGTTTATTTCTTTCTGTATATGGTTTTCCTTATCAGGACACCTAATTCAACTTGTCCTATCGCCTTGTTGAGTACTGTTTGTGGCAGGACTAAGATGATTATTGCCAGTCTATGGATTATGCTCATCAGACTTGCAGGTATATGAGCATTTATTTTATTTAGCGCCGGTAGTATTTATATCAAGGGGTGTCATTAAGAGGTAGGCGGTTAATTCGCCCTGCTACTTAAACCTTTCTACCAGGCTAATATGAATACTTTTACTAATATTGTATACTAGTATCTATCTAATACCCGGCTACTTTGCTCTGTGTGCCTCTAATTTGAAAAGTTAATGATATCTATGTACATGTATATCACCACCTTTTTTGAGGTAAGTTATATAAATTAATTACAGTGGCAGATGCTGTTTTATTCATTTGCACATGCAGTTGCTGGCTGAGTCTTCCTTTTGCTGGTAAGTTGATATGGGGGACTTCCGTGGCTGAGTGGTTAGTCTCTTACTTGATATCACTGCCACTCACCTCTGTTTTATGATGGTGTCCCGGTTAGCTCAGTTGATAGAGCTTTCGCCCTGTAAGGGAGGAGTCCGGTTTTACGTGTCCCATACCAGCCACAAAGACAACTGGCATCTTGTTGTTTTTTTTGTTTTTTTTGTGGATATTATGATATACCTTATATTTCATTGTTTGTGTTTCACTTGTGAAATATCGACAGACATAATGCCGCTGTTGACCTTTTGTCGTCTCTGTTTTAGCGCATTATGTTTTGCTGCTTAAGTATCAAGGTTAGAGTACATAATAAGTTATTAATAGAATCATTTTTGGTTTGTCGTGAATATAAGGATTTTCTTATTAGAAAAACTTATTTTCACCAGAGCCTTAGCACGAGTGTATTATGCGTGTTTTCTCACTGATACACCTGTGGGGTTTTGGGATTACCCTAGGGTTGATTAAGGTCTCCTTCTGTACCGCTTAAATCTCCACGGGGTACCTCCAGAGCCGGAGCTGCAAAGCGAAGGCGACGGTACTAATGAGCGGGCAGCCAAGCACGGGCTGCTCTCCGCCCCCGGTTTACACCTGTTAGGCAGTTTCAGTAAGTTCGGAGTAATCGGCTTCAAAGCCGCTATCCTCAACCCTAAGTGGGTTTGTTCGCGGTTCCTCTGACTAAGCCTTGTCTGATGGAGTTCTTCGTCATTCATCTCTTACCTCTGGGGTTGCGTTCCTTGTGTAGCTTATTAGATGCGGTTGCAGGACATAACACTCCTTTTCTTGCAGCTAAGATCATTGTCCAGTTTCTAGATTCCTTACCCCTCCCACTTCTCCATACAGTCATACAGTTAATGGGCTGTAGTGCCAGGGTTCGTTCTCCATTAGCCCTAGGGGTACTGATGATAGTTGGCGTATTTGTTTTTCATACCCCCTCCTGTTTAATATTGCTAGAACCAGGATACATTCTCCTTGTTTTCTATCAGTTTAGAGAGTAGGTCTATCAGTATGAGTAAGTTCCTAACATTATGGTAGGCTATACTATGGTTAGACCCGGCTTCTAATCCGTACATTAATTATGCCATAAGAGCCGGACTTCTCTTTTTGAAGTCTTTCCTTCAGGCAGTTTGAGATACATCTGGCATCTATTTATTTATTGGTTCTATATGCCACATTCGTATGGAAACACAGTTTCTTTTCGGCTAGATCTTTTACTAGAACACAGATTTGCGGGTGAATGCGTGTGCACAACCACATTCAAGGTGACATTCTGCCTTGGTCAGAACAAGGGGGGGGGTGCGTGCCCATACACAGCCACATTCAAGGGGACATTCTGCCGTGGTCTAGGGGTTTCGTAGAGCTGCCCTAAATGCATGTCTAAGGATCTCTCAGTTTGGCTTAGAGGGCCACATGGTAGGTTTGTTCACTAACTAGGTGTGTTGCCCTGAATAAATAAATTCTTTTATTATTTACGCCTGGTTTATTTACGCCTGGTTTTATTTATGCCTGGTTTTTGGCCAGACGGACTCAATTACATATTACGCCTCAATTTACGCCTGGTTTCTACATTCTTATCAAAACCACCTGTACGCCTGGTCACCATCAAAATTACGCCTGGGTTAGTTATCAATATTACGCCTGCTTACGGGCGTCGCAGTTCGTACGGGCAGCACTTCTGTCCATCTTGATTTCTTCCCTAAGCGGGGTTTATATCAGGTTTTACAGTCTACCTCTGCCACTGATTCATTCGGAATCAGTATGCAACCTCACGTTTGTCGATTCAAACTACATCTTCAGACTTCAGTTTCTGTAATAGTTGCTCACACAATTGTACCTCTAGGAGGTCCTTCACTGGGCTACTCTGAGGTCACAGAGGTTTAGCTGGTTAGAATAAGTGTAACGCATTGTTTGTTTACACTCCCACCGCAGTCGGAGTTGGGTTTTTTCTTGTTTCCCACTTTGAGCTTATATCACTCCCCTTCTTAGTTTAGAATACTTAGAAGTTAAAGTGGCTCTTTTTGGCCTGTTTGACTTCTGTTCTCCGGCCCTCCTTTGAACTTTTCGGTTAATCTTAGATAGACTACCCTTTAGACTATCTTCTTTTAGCCTTGTGGCTCAGATTTAGTGAGCCCATTCTAGGAACTAAAGTGTCATCAGGCTCATGCTACTAAAGGGATCTCGTTTAACCCCTTCTGGGGATATTCCAGTAACAATCTGTTTGGTTTTGTCTGGGTGTATACCTAATGCAACTCCAATAAGGCTACTAAAGTCAGAGCCTTTATATTCTTAAAATTCACAAATTATTTGTTAGATTCTATCTTAAATAATTTTTCACTGGGTCCAGTTCTTACTACCCAGTCAGTCATCGGGTTGTGCTGCTCTGCCAGTTAGCTGACTTGGCCTTGCCCAAGTCTGTAACTTTGGGCATACAAATCGGTTGCAGTTTTATTTATTATTTTGCTTATCTTGGTTTGTAAGCACTTCATACCACTATGTTCCAAAGGTGTTTGGTTTATACATATTGTATTGTTCATAGTATTCTATGCTTCACACAGTTATCTGGTGTTCATAGTTACATTTACAGCTCAGTTATGAAGCTGTTATTTTAAGTATTGAATCAGGGGGTCGATACTTATTTAAATGATCTATGTAATACAAAAAAAAAAAAAAAAAAAAAAAAAAAAAAAAAAAAAAAATTCTGTTCCATGGATTAGCTTGAAATTGCCGATTATAATTTTAGATGGTGGTGGACTTATTGTCCTTGAACGAATTGAAGGACTTATGAGGTTGCCATATTCACCTTGTAACGTTCATCTGCCCATCTAAGAAGTTTTAGAGGCTCCTCCTACTGGCTGTATCGCCAGTCAGGATCCCAGATTACGCTATGGTGAGTGTAAGTTGCTTGGGTTCATGCTCTCGTCTGCTTTAATTTCTTGTAATTAGAGCAGGTTTGAGCGTGCTTTGTTACTTGTTGTTCAGAGTTGTTCAAATCCCCTTTACATATTCGGGCACTCATAACAGGTTACATTGTACCACCCCAGCTCATTGTGTTAAAGTCGCAATTGTAATGTTGTCGTAAGCTATCTATAGACCAATATGAAAAATTTTGTTAATTTTAATATTTGTCTATTATACTTACGACAACATTAACTACCCACCCCTCCTTAATTTAGGACTTATTTGCGGAAAGAGGAAGTAACTCTGTGTGACTCTTGCTTGTACGGGTGTATTTGGCGGCGCCCTTGGTGCCGGGAGTCCCGGGAAGGGTATTTGGGGAAGTTTTTCCGTTCGTGGATTAAGGCAAGTTGAGTATCTTGCAATTGTAATGTTGTCGTAAGTATAATAGACAAATATTAAAATTAACAAAATTTTTCATATCAGTGAGAGGAAGTGCAGAGTGCAAGATTAATTTTCATGTTCAGTCAATAATTTCTAGGTAATATATGTGTGAATGTTCTCACACACAATTTGGGGTTGAATGATCAAGATTAAGGATCAAGATCATGCACTTTTTGTGCCCAGTTTCTTGCTTCATGGGAAACTCAGTGTTTGCATGCATTATCAATAGTCAGCGTGTTGCACAACAAATTCATTGTCTCATGTTTAAGGTCACAGATCAAGGTCATGTTATTTCTGAATTCGTCAGTTTTATACCAATAATGGCCCTAGTGTTCACAAATTGCCACAACCATAGAGTTACACAATTTAATGGAGAAATTTATAATTAATTCTGAAGGGAGATAAATGTTGTAAACAAATATACAATCACCTTGCATGGGTTAACTTTCTTTATAGCTGGAGTGAGACATCTTCTATAAGTTTTTTATATAACTTTATACATGTTTTTGCAAGTCACTGTTAATACTTAATGAAAAACACACTTCCAAATGTTATTATTTTTATTATTATTGTGTTACATATATAAGCAGATTTAAAGATTTTTTTACTGACCCGGATTTTTTAAAGTGTAATTTGAGTGTAATTTTTAGACAAATATGTACATTGTCACAGAAAGTTACATTATAGAATAATATCACAAATAATTAAATAAAATAAAGAACATGATTGTTTTGACACTTTATAGAACTCAGTCATGGGGTCTGAAAAGCACAGGTTCCGTTTATTTCATAATTTTTGACTCACTAACTTTTGCATTACTTTTTTTATGCCAGTCTTTTTATGCCGTGTTTCGCTCCTTCGAAATAATGAAGAAAGCTCATCATCAGTTCATTGTCAGTTGAGTTTACATCGCTGTATTGATTCATACTAAATATTGATCCTTTGTCCCAAACCTCGAAAACAACAAATAAAATTGAAAACCAGTCTGTTCTGAAACTGAGAGTTGATTTTGGCGATGTATTTATAAATAAAATAAATAGACTTTTAAATTATTCACACACAAAGTTGTTAATTGTTGGGTCAGTTTTCATTCTGGTTCATTTTTTGCCATTACACATTTTCATTTGCCCACGGGCATGTGAGCTTGCAAAATGTACATGCCCGACTTGATTTTTACTGACCGTGGGCTTCGGGCTACCAGCTAATTTCGAAGAATGCTACTTTGTTTGAACTATGGTTCATGTCATGTTAATGGTACAACCTCTGTATCTAATCATCTATTTACTATGCATTGACCAAACTGCAATACGTTTGTGCTTCTTGTCGACCTGTGTGGGCTTGACCTGAGGCCGTGGTCTTCTAGTTACAGTTCATTAGTAGGGGATAAAAGATGCATATTATTTTGAAATGAGATTGAATTAAAAAATATCTTATTTGTGAAAGATATTGCATCTATAATTTAACAAATGCAATGCGGAAAAATTATTATTTAAACATCGATACTATTGTAAACAGTGTATTAAAGGGACACATGGCAATCTTGAGTTTCATTCAAACATTAAAATTTGCTCCTCAATTTACTTATCCTGCGTCATTTTGACTTTAAAACTGCTTGCATATGATTAAATAAAAACTTGAGATTTCAATTTTTTTCACTATTTCACCAAATTTTTAAATATATTATTGATGCACTATTATAAAAAGTTAGTAATAAGTAAAAATAATTTGCTTTCAACTATTCTAACAATTACTATTAATGATTGAACAAATGCAAGTGTCAGAAGAGAAAAACTAACGGGACGCCGTGAGTTTTTAAAAAATCAAGATTGCCGTGTGTCCCTTTAAGTTGTATGTGTATGGAAAGGTGAGAGTAATCATAAGACACAAAAAGTTGGAGTGTATGTGTTCAGTACCTAGTGTGTCCATCATAAGCATGAGTTATAGTCTGGTCATGCTGGGAGTGAATCTGATGATATGCTGTTCTGGAGATCTTTTCATTCCTCTTGGAATGCAGTAGTGAGCATGTTAATGAGCTGAACTGGAGGAAGTGATGTGGCTGCTTTGATTATGTCCCAGGCATGTTCCATCAGGTAAATGATCTGGCCAGACCATTTGCGTAATTCTTTCTCGTTTGAGGTAGTCCTTCTTGACATTTGCTCGAGGAAGACGAGCTAACTTTGATGTTTTAAGTCCTTGACCTGGGTGACAGGAACTTTGGAGTTGAACACTGCACCTCCTCATGATGTGATAAGCATTCGTGCGAAAAGAAATCCAAATCTACTCGGGCCGACCATTAAAAGTTGTTGGTTTAGTGTTTCCCTACCTACCTATGAAAAAGGGCACTACCCAAAACATGTTATAGCAATTCTTTAACATTATTTTTTGTTGTTGCTCTTCGGTATATTTTCTTTAATTTCTTAAGGTATTTACTGACATATGCCAAAAAAAAAATTCACCTACTGGATACCTACTTACCGATTTATGAAATCCTGGGTCGGGAAACAGCAAAGAAATATCTTTTTAATGATGGCCTCAATAGTTCAGGAGATATGACAAAGACTTGACGTCGAATTGTGACAGGCAACACGTGGTCTTCAAGGCTTGATATGTTTAAGTAAGCAAACATGCAAAAGGTTTTGGAACTGTGGTATGACATGAAACGTGACAGACAGAAAGAAATAATGAACTATTGCCAATATCCCATGATGGTACCTGTCATTCTTTACTCAGCATGTGTATTCAGAATATGCATAGTTGCACGCAGTACGCTTTAATCATTGTCCCTTCAATTTTAGTCCTTGTATTTTGTTTCAATACGTTGGTTGGTTGAATGGTGTGTTATGTCATTTTCAGCACATTTTAAGCTATACATGATGGTCGATTTTTTGTAGTGGAGGATTTTTCTGTGTAGAACTGTATACATGTACCTCCAGCCATCCATAAGATTCGGCACTTTAAACCTTCAGCAGTGAGTGGCGAGAAGGTTTCAAACGCAACTTCTTTTCCATCCCGGCCTTTCAATGATTATATAGCTGCGCCTAAACTCCAAGTCACACCCTTTACAGGGCTATATTAGATTGCGATCTAGAGGAATAATTTGCCTATTTGTTTTGTTATATACATATTTTCATGTCATTTATTGTTTTCTTTCTCTACTCTCTTAAAATTAATTCTCCTTTTTTAAATGTTTTGATGCAGGAAGATATTCCTGTCATTGCCTTCCAATATTTAATGTCTCTATTGAAGGACATTTTAATTGATCTGAATTTGCATAGCTACCAACAATGATAGGTTTTTGCCTTCAGAATTCATATATCCTGTCAATATACGTCATATCCTGATAATATGTCGTATCCATTTTAATGATTTTTTAAAGCTAATATAAATATTAGAATTATTATAAATAGCAAACTCTGCAGGTTTTGTCAGATTTTATTGCCTAAACTATTTATAATAATTTGCCTATTTGTTTTGTTATATACATATTTTCATGTCATTTATTGTTTTCTTTCTCTACTCTCTTAAAATTAATTCTCCTTTCTTAAATGTTTTGATGCAGGAAGATATTCCTGTCATTGCCTTCCAATATTTAATGTCTCTATTGAAGGACATTTTAATTGATCTGAATTTGCATAGCTACCAACAATGATAGGTTTTTGCCTTCAGAATTCATATATCCTGTCAATATACGTCATATCCTGATAATATGTCGTATCCATTTTAATGATTTTTTAAAGCTAATATAAATATTAGAATTATTATAAATAGCAAACTCTGCAGGTTTTGTCAGATTTTATTGCCTAAACTATTTATAATATCTGACATGTTATGATTAACACTTAAAGGGACAATTCCCTTAACTTTTATCTTATAAAACACAACCAAAATTAATAAACACTCCACAACTAGGGTACAAACATGGAAGTTCGGACACTTTTGTTCGTATTTTGTCACTATTCTGTTTACTGCGCATCAGTTTCTCAGTTTCTATTTCCAGTAAGATATCAAAGCAACCCGAACAAAAAAACAAAACAATGTCTGGGTGGTATAGTGCTTACACAAGCTACATGTACACATAATTATCATAAACTTTAACTCTACCATGATATAACCATAAATTGAATGTTGTTTAACGGCTCATCAACACAGTATAGGTTATTTAGAGCTGCCCCAGAGAGAGGGGAAGGATACATAGGAATCCGGGAACCATGCCCTACTCTTATTATCGAATAGATTCCTATGGTTCTTTAACGTGCTCGGAAGATAGACTGATACACGGGACCGCCCGGTCTTCGTCCCCATCCGACGGACGAGGATTGAACCCGGGTCCACCGGTTACAAATCCGCCACGCTACCAACTGCGCCACGCCAACCATGAAGGAAAATCAGCCGCCGAAAAGAGAAATTTGTTTTTTAAATTGATTGACTCTGTGTGTTCCTACTTGTGTTTTATATGTATCTCTTTCAAATCATTATATACTGTACAAAAAAGTTTAGAACGACGTTTTAGGGACATAGATTAAACATTTGAACATTTATTATATATTTCTTTGCAGCTATTAGCAATGCTGGGTAAAGTTGAGACTTTCCAAAAATTGTGTTGTTTTATTATTTTCTAAGCCATAGTATCACAATTACCTCCCATATATTAAAAACAAATTATTTCGTTATACAAACGTATTGCTTTGGACGCATTTATTATTTGGCATGACAAGAATTCTGTCATTGTATGAAAAAACGCTAAAATGTGATAAAAAGTAGAATGTTATTCTCAAACAAAAACATTCCAAATTTCATAATTTCAAAATTACCTCCCTTTTCAGAGAACTAAGAAAGATTTTCGATAACCTATAACAGTATGTTCCCAACATATTTGCGTTATTTTTATCACCGACTTTGTTTACAAATGACATTGTAGCATTATTATTGGTCATATCTTTGTCACTTTACCATTGACCCCCGTCCATACACGGCTTTGTATCTCGCCTATGGAATTGACATGCATTTTATTTAGCTGAATTTATTTTTCTCAGTATATTATGATTGATGAACACAGCTATATAAAGTCTATTTAATAAAAAATATGGTAAAAATCTTTCTCTGTCATGTGTTTTGCGCACACACTTGAATTTTAAAATGTTGGACAATCTCCAGCTTTGAAGGCAAACATACTCGAGGGTTGATGCTTTCACATCATTGGCTGAATATTACTTCATATAAATAGGATTTATATGTGGAGAAATAGTTATCAAAATAAAGACAAACAACAGAAGTACTGATGCGTAATACTAAAAATAATAGTTTATTTCTAACAGGCTTTTCAGATCTGTCCGAACTTACCTTCTTGTCCGAACTTTCATGTTTTTAAAATGCCATTATTGAATATTTACTGAATAGAAACAAGCTCTCCATGAATCTTCACCTCTGCGGTCATGTCAGGTTGGCTTTTTCAGGCCCCTGGGCCTCTTTTTTTTTTATCTTGGTTGCTTATTGCCCCAGCTCACATTTGGTTAAAATGAGTCCAAGATTTGTTTCCCTTGTTTTCCTTGTTTCCCTGGTTTTCGGACTTCCCGCAAGTGAAATGTTTTAGTGGGAAAGTGGCAAAGAATATAAAGAATCGCAAGATTTATTCTGGAATAGAAATTTTATGGGTTTTACCAGTCCAGTGATGTATATGTGGGTACAGACAATTTGAACTGTTGCAACGTTCAGCAAGGGCAACTCGGACAGTGAAAAATAGTATTCTGCAATATAAGTATCAATGGGAAATTTAACTAGACCATGTTTGTATGCACATGAAAACTCCTTTCAGACCAATTCCGGATTTAAACTATTGGATATATGGTTTAATTTTTTTTCAGGAATCGCATAGAGTTTTTAACGGAACATGTATGTATTGTTATATTGCCAAGGCTCTCATTTTGATGAGTTTCTGCCTTTTGTAATTATTGTTTGATAGATTGTTTGATAATTGTTCCATTTCCTTGTTAATGCTACAGATAAATGTGGACCAGGATTTGTCATTAAATTGTTGACTTTGTGTCTTTCTTTCTCTAGTTCACCACTGGGTCACAGGATTTTGATTCCGACATTTTTGTGCAGAGTTATGACCCTTTTTGGATTTACATTTTCTATGTTCATTGCCTACAAAGGCCAACACTGCCTGAATTCCTCCTACAGATTTTTACGGATTGCTTTCGAACTTTATAAGGTTTTCTGCATCATGTGAACATATGCACCTGGCTGCAGAATCTTTATCCGACAATCTTCAGCAGAGTCTTTCTCCACATAGATTTTTTTTACCGGTATACATTCATAGGAATTATTGACACCTAAACTCCTACTGTATATATACAGTTTTCTATGAATTACTTCCAAATTGTGCACACTTTCTCCCCATCATAGGCAGTTGCATACTTGGTAGTACATTTTTTATTTGACATTTATGGCAGTTATGGCCCCTTAGATTTTCTGTAAGTGAGCAGTGCCTACAATATATGACAACAGTTTTTGCTGGAATTGCTCAGACAGCCTTTTACCTTCAAACTTGGCGCAAATCTTTGGCATCAGGGGATGGGGGGTGGGGAGGTATATACTTCACATATCTCTGTCTGTCGCTCAGTGTGGTCTAAAATGCATGTAATAATACAGCAATTAAGTAACTGCTGGTGACAACACCTGGAAACATTTCATGTATGCCTGTAACATTTGTGTTACAAATTGCTACTAAAAATGTTACAGGTATATGTGAAATGTCCATATGAAATGTCTATACTCTAACTCAGGTGAGTGATTTTGACCCTTTTGGGTCTCTTGTTGGTAAAATAAAAAAGGTGAGAAAAACAATTCCTTGAAGACAAAAATGATTTATTTGTGTTTTGTGGATGTTTCTGTAGGATTATGTCCCTTATGCATTTAGGAGTCTCCTCTAGGCTATGTCCCCTATGTATGTAGAGGTGCCTCCCCATTTATCTGGAGCTTCTCCAATCCTTTTTGTGTTAACCTGCGTAGCATGGCAGACCTATTTGACCGATGTTCATGAAACTTCATACACTTATTCATCTTACCCCAGGGGGCGTCCGTGGCCGAGTGGTTAGAGTCTCTGACTTGGAATCATTTGCCCCTCACCGCTGTAGGTTCGATCCCTCAGGGGCCTAGGAATCTTTATGTGAGGAAGATATCCAGCTGGCTTGCGGAACGTCGGTGGTTCCAGGGCTCAATCTACAGGGCGATTTGGGCGAAGAACGCGCCCGCGATCTCTTGACTTCGCCTTGGCAGCACATCAAAGCGAAGTTCAAGTCGCTGAAAAGTTAAAAAAAAAAAAAAAAAAAAAAAAAAAAAAAAAATTAAAAAGGTACAGTATAGTAATAAATCCATTATCATAGAAGTTTGCATCAATATTTCAAGCTCATATTATAGAGTAAAAAGAATTAGTGTGCATTACACTGTATTCACTGCACTGCAATATACATGGTGATGACTATTCAACCGTTGTCTACGTATACACGTCGCGTGAAGTCTCCCTAAATTCTCTCCACTTCTCCCTAAAATCACTTGAGGGAGAAGTGACTTCTCCCTAAATTCCTTGCCTAGATTGAGCCCTGGGTTCTACCCAGGTGCCCGCCCGTGCACGAAAATTGCCCGGAGGGGCATTTGGGGTCTTCCTCCACCAGTGGAAGCTGGAAAGTCGCCATATGACCTTAGCTGTTGGTGCGACTATAAAATCCAATTCAATTCAATTCATCTTACCCCAATGAATGTTGTTACCCATGACCAATAGCTTGGAATTCATTTCGGCAAAGTTATGCCCCTTTTCATAAAACTTTAACCTGCAACCTTGGCTCATAACCTAGTAAAATATTGACCTATGGTAACAAAACGTTATACGTTTCTTCTTTATCAGTTATTAAATGCCATTGACATTTCCAGTACTCTGACTTTCATTTTATGCCCCTTTTCATAAAACTTTAACCTGCAACCTTGGATAATTACCTAGTAAAATACACTCAAGTGATATGAAAACGCAACGCGGGAATTTCCGCTATATATTGTATATACTGCACACTTAATTGCACATAATATTCCAAAGAAATCCCAAGATGTTTTTTAAAAAGAAAGTTGCAGTTAACTAGAGAAAGGACACAACTGTGATGTTGTAGACGTTTTAATCACACTACACTTTGTAACAAGAACTTCATAAATGTTGAAGTAGCTCTTTGAAAAATTGAGCTAGTTCAGTACTGTATTTAACGTAAATAGTTTGCAAAATTTTGCATCCTAAGTTTGCTCACATGATTGAGCCAAACGCGTACTCTGTAAATAATGAAACATTGAAGGAATACTATTTGCTGTATTATTTGTTGTTTTAGTATTTTTTCCAAAAGGAAAGGTCTTACGTAGCCATGTACCATTCGATTAAAAGCAGCATATTGTACATACAATATATAGCGGAAATTCCCGTGTTTGGTTTTCATATCACTTGAGTGTATAAACCTATGGTAACAAAACGTTATGGGTGCACTTCATTGGTATTCCGATCGGGATGTGCCGGACTGAACCGGTCACGTGATCGGTACTCCGAAATGTGCCGAGCTATTCTATCAGGGCTAGACTGCATATGCCGATTGGATGCGCACGCAGTCACCCAGAATGAATCGAGTGAAAAGCGGCATATAACCGGGATACCAATAAAGTGCACCCTATACTTCTCTTCTTTATCAATTATTAAATGCCATTGACATTTCCAATACTCTGACTTTCCTTTTGGCAGAGTTATGCCCCTTTTCATAAAACTTGAAACTACAACCTAATCTAGCTCATAACTTTGCAAAATATTGACCTGTGGTCATGGTCATAAAACTTTATTCAGTTTAAACAAAATCTGCTTCATAATTTATGAACGATTGCACCCTGTGTTCAAACTTTATTGTTGGATTGTACTTGCTGAAATAAGCAGTGAAATGGCAGTGACACTTCTAGTTTATTTGATTGGTTCGATAAAAAATAAAAGCAATACCTGTATTTAGAGATTCTCGAACTAAAAATAATCGAACGAAAAATAAATAAATAAAAAAGTAGATGTATAGCCAGTAGCATTTATATTTGGCTTAAGCATGGAGAATCATTAAACATTGTTTTTTTGTCTCGCCCACAATAGTGGGTAGCGAGATATAGCAGTCACTTTTCCGGCGGTGGTGGCCTCCGCATTTTAAATCAACTATATCTCAACAACAGCTGCTCGAATTTTTCTGAAACTTTATCAGATGCTTTGTTGGGTCATGATGTAATGCCAAAATTACCAAGGTCATGGTCATATTTTGCGTCATTTTCCCAAAACTTAACCTTGAAAACTTAACCTTGGTTAGGTAACTTTACTTTGGTTAGGTAACTTAACCTCAGTTAACTTTATGTGATTGCCTCATTTTCTTTGTTTGATACATGGTCATATGTGTATTGTTGGCACTGGCGGACATCGCTGAATGACAAAAATTACCAAGGTCAAGGTCACGTTTTGCTTATTTTTGCCCAGTTGGCTTTGGTGGACATCGCCAGGCAACAAAAATACCAAGGTCAAGGTCATATTTTACGTTATTTCTCCCAAACTTAACCTTAGTTAGGTAACTTAACCTTGGTTAGGTAACTTAACCTCTATTAACTTTATGTGATTGCCTCACTTTATGTCTTTGACACTTGGTCATATGTATTGGTGGACATCGCTGAACAACAAAAACTACCAAGGTCAAGGTCATATTTTGCGTTATTTTCCCAAAACTACACTCTGGTTAAACCACTTAACCTCAGTAACAACTTCTTATGATGATCTCGCTTTTATTTGTTTGATACTTGGTCATATGAAGTGTTTTCTTTGGTGGACATCATTTAAGCACACATTTAATAAAATATTTCCGTGGTGGTCGAGACACTCTCGGACCGAGGTCTCATTTAAATAAAGTCCCTTTAGGGGCAAAACACATTCAGGAGCTAATTCCTTTTGTTAACATTCTATTCATATATATTAGAGCAACATAAAATCTACAAAGCTAATAAACAATATACCTTTCATGTAAGCATTGTACTTAACGAGAAAGTGTGAAGACCCTCTTCAAAGCTTGTATTTTAGTCATTGAAAGCATTTACTACAATTTAGCGGCTATATTGTAAGATGGCATTAAAGGGTAACATTATCCCTGACTGTATATATACAATAAAATTAGTATCTGTGCTTAAATGTTGAATAATAAAATTGCCATATAATTATTAGAAAGTACTTAAATGAAATCAATGGTCAAATTTTCACTTGCAAATTGGTTTTAAATGCCCAATCTTATCCCGAGGTTGCTATCACTGTTATGTGGGTGGGAGTGGGTGTGGGGGAGGGGGAGGGGGGAAGAGAGGGAGGGAGATGTGGGTAAGGGATTGGTTCTCATAAAAGGATAACAGCAAATTGAATTTGCTGGGGGAGGGAGGTCTGTGTGGGGGAGGGGAGGGGTGGTAAGTGGGGGTGGTGGGCAAGAGGGGTTCTCATAACGGGATTAACAGAAAATTGAATTTGCAGATAACAGTAAATTAAAAAAACCTGAAAACAGTTTACACTACATCTAATAACAGATAACAGTTACTATTTTTTCAGAAAAACAGATAACAAAATACAATTTTCCCTAATAACAGGATAACAGAAATAACCCTTGCCCCTCCTCTGTCATTACTTGGTGTGCTTACTCAAGCTAAATACACTTACATTTAATATACTCGTATTTTAAAAAGGCTACGTGACATCAAAGGTTAACTTCGAAATTTGCACAGGTTTGAACAAATTTCATTTATTGACAAAAAAGAGCTCGTCTGTTTACTAGATTTGAAACAGCTAATGATCCGTGATACAAGTGACGTGATACAGGTGACGTTATTACCTTTGAGGTAATCGAATTTTCTTGATGGTCAATCTGAGAAGAAGGCACATTCAATAGGATACCTTGTGATAGAGAGAGAGAGACTGTGGTGGATTTTATTGTTATTTTAGAAACACAGTGATAAATAATTGATGAGGTTCGTTCTATAGATTTTTGTTGCTGTTGTGTGCTATATAAGAGGGTGGGTAACTTTCGTAATAAGTCGATTTGTGAAGAATATCTATTAGTCGATTTGTGGAGAATATCTATTAGTCGATTTGTGGAGAATAACTATTAGTCGATTTGTGGAGAATATCTATTAGTCGATTTGTGGAGAATAACTATTAGTCGATTTGTGGAGAATATCTATTAGTCGATTTGTGGAGAATAACTATTAGTAGTAGTGGGATTAAAGCGACTATTATTACTGTATGTAGGAACTTCTTAATGCAGTTTAATGGTGTGTTGGAGCAATATTTGTGTATAATTATAAGCTTGTTCGTTTATTTATTTTTGTTGGATGTTTTAAGCTACCAGTAATAATTTTTATAAACTTTGTGAAATGGTTGTAATTGTAAGTTGTATAATTTGTTCATGATTCGGTATAAGTTGATTTATTTACAAATTGTGTTTAATTTTTTTATATAAAAACATTAATTTCATAGAAAGTAAACTCTTCATCGTTATATATATTTCACAAATGAATTTCTTCTTATGTTATCTTATAATAATATTTTCAGACTGATTTATTATTACATTATAATATAGTCATAATTATGTATAAACATTTGTTTGTCGTTTTAGCAAATAATAACATGCAGTTGTACATTGCACTTGGACCTTATTTTTTGTTTTCTATTTGATTAGCGTGAAATTGATCGAGTAGTAGCCGGGACTCCCCGCACGATTTATGACTAAGTGCATCGGAACTTGTGACATATAGTGACTGGATATAACAGAGATGTCGGAAGAAAAGCTTGATCAAATGTTCCAACAAAGGAATGATGAAAGGTGGGAACAAAGGAATGATGAAAGGTTCGAACAAAGCAATGGTGAAAGATGGGAACAAAGGAATGATGAAAGACAAAGGAATGATGGAAGGTGGGAACAAAGGAGTGATGAAGGGTCCGAACAAAGGAATGATGAAAGGCAGGAACAAAGGAATGATGAAGGGTCCAGACAAAGGCATGATGAAAGGTGTGAACAAAAGAAAGATGACATGTCCCAACAAAGGAATGATGAAAGGTCCAAACAAAAGCATGATGAAGTTGGAACTAATCCTGGTAAGTGGTTACTTATTTTCGTATGTTAAAGAGACTTGCATCCATTAGGGAACTTAATTTGGACGTGAGAAAGAGTCTATTTATATGGATGGAAGGAGGTATACAGTACTGGTTCTACCCAGGTATAGGGATGCTTTGCCTCCACCACAAAAAATCGGCCTTCGTACATATCCTGAAAATGTGCTGGAAAATGATGTTAAAACACCAAACAAACAAATAAATCCAGAATCTCCTTTTTACCTGCTTAAATTGAATGTCAAGTGAGCGCTTACATCAAGTCAAGTATTCAAATGTTTTACATAGTCTCCGAGTTACCTTATTTCCTCAAATAGTAGCTTCCGGACGCTATGCAAAATACGAAGTGGGGCGCTTTTATTTTTTTGCTTCATTTTGAGGGTAGATCTATACAATCTAGCAATCTAGCAAGAACTGCTTTTAGGTGTATCTTAAATTAAAAAAAAAAGCTTTTAAAATGTTAAGTATATCTTTATTTGTTTTATTTTTATTTTTTCCTATGAAGGTAAAATTTCTAAAAAAAAGTGAGGACGCTTCTTTTAGAGGAGGCGCTGCTATTAGGGGAAATGAGGCATACAGGTAAATGTAAAACTGTCTACTTTTCTGATACAAATGAAACTTGTCCAATGTTTCTAAGATTATTTTTCAAGGCCACCATCCAAGATAATCATCGTTGCTAAAAATATATAAAAATTAAGGACTTACTTGGTGATTGAAACCATCTACGAAACTGTATCTAATTGTTATTAAATGTTATATGTTCATGTTACTTTGTTGACCTGTTGCAATGTTGTGTTATTCAGCGTCATTAAAAATGGTTGCCGCTGCAGACACACACATTTTAAGAGTTATATAGGTAACTTGACAACATTTACGTAACCACTCTTTTAGTTCTGAAAACTTATTACTATGCATGTTACTTTTGTTGACCTCTTTTAAGTCATGTTTTTTTTGTTGTTGTGTTTTATCTTTGTCGTCAAATATTCAAGGTCACCATGTCAATGAAAATAATAGTTATATAGAAAAATGTAAAAAATGTCTTCTTCACTGAAACTGCTTTTCCAAAACAAAAAAAGGAAACTTAATCTTAATCTTTCTCATCTAAAAGGGCGTGGGACAGACGAACGTACACGTGCAGGTATTCTTGTGTGAATTGCTACTTCTGTGACTGTACTTCTGTGTATATTTTTTTTGCTCATATGACCTTTAGTCTGCTCTGTGTTGTCTTTCTCCTTAGATAGGTTTAGTAACACCCCTCTTGTGTGACCAAACATTTTATTGCTTTAATGGAAACATTAGAGTCCAATTCAATGAAAAGTATTATCTTTAGTCAGTAATAAATGATTTCACATTTAGTTACACAATTAAGGAGCAATTAAAGAGGAGACACCTGACACCAGCAAGCTATTTCACTGATTAAGCTTTCTTTCGTTTTTGCTTTGCATACTCCATCACCCTCTTTCAGGATACTGTGGGGGTGCACTTCTGTGCAAGAGTAAAAGTGTGATAGACAGTTTGAGAGTGAGATTAATAAAAATGTGTTAAAAATTTACATGGGAGTGGATAGTAAAAGCAGGGTAAAAACATCGATGGCATAACATAATTTAACAGAACTCACTGCCACCTTGGTGCAACTTATAGAGCTAAGACATATACTGAGGCAAAAAAGAAAGTGTGCCCTCAAATTTACATTGTCAACCTCGTTAAAAATATTACCAGAAGACCAGCAATTAACAAGATGACTGTTGTCTTGTGTTTTCCCAGTTAACCCTTTACCTGCTACGTATATATAATGGACTATTCTTTCTTTGAATTAGGACCATTCCATTCATGTGACAAAGGGGTGTTTTGGGGAAATTATCAGCAGCCGGACATTGTAAACCCTGATCAGCCTGCGAGTTAAGGGTTAAATCCATGCATTTTGTTCAACTCGATGCACTTTGAAATTTTTGTTTTGCTCTTTTTTGACTTTGAGGCATTCAAACTCTGTAAGTGAAGGAACATTCCCAAAAAACTTGTGGTATCATTACTTTATTAATGCATATACATTTTGTATATACACTCAAGTGATATGAAAACGCAACACGGGAATTTCCGCTATATATTGTATGTACAATATGCTGCTTTTAATCGAATGGTACATGGCTATGTACCATCCTTTCCTTTTGGAAAAAATACTAAAACAACAAATAATACAGCAAATAGTATTCCTGCAATGTTTCATTATTCACAGAGTACGCGTTTGGCTCAATCATGTGAACAAACTTAGGATGCAAAACTTTGCAAACTATTTACGTTAAATACAGTACTGAACTAGCTCAATTTTTCGAAGAGCAACTTCGACATAATTGAAGTTCTTGTTACAAAGTGTAGTGTGATTAAAACGTCTACAACATCACAGTTGTGTCCTTTCTCTAGTTAACTGCAACTTTTTTTTAAAAAAACATCTTGGGATTTCTTTGGAATATTATGTGCAATTAAGTCTGCAGTATATACAATATATAGCGGAAATTCCCGTGTTGCGTTTTCATATCACTTGAGTGTATGTAAGAACTTGTTTTGCTAAATTTGTCGACACAGTGTTTTGAATATTTCCAAAAATAGATGTGCACTTTCTTTTTTGACACAGCATATATTAAGAAATAAGTAATGTCGATGACTTGTTTGAATCGCCTATAGATTGTTTAGTTGATAATTCTCCATTTATATGTATAGAGAGAATCATGAAGTATTACTTCCTAGCGGATTCAGTATTACTTCCTAGCGGATTCAGTACTACAACTACCAGATATTGAAATTTAGAGTACGGTCACTGTGACGTCATAGTGTTACATCATGCTACAAAAAAGATAGAGTATGGTCTCAGCTCATTGGTTATTTAAACACCTCGATGGTATAGCCACACCCCTTATAGTTACCCTAAATTAAACGATTTAATGCTCTGCATTTATCAAAGGAAATGCCACCGACCATGCTACAAGGTCTCTTTACCTAAAAATGTCCCGATCACTTACATAAATTTATTTTTTGTAATTCATGAGACGTGATTGTGAACGATTGAATACAGTTTTATCACAAAGTTTCATAATTGGCTCATCAATAAAAGATGGCATTGGACAGTTTTCAAAATATCGGCAATTATTTGTAATCTTTTCATTTAATATAAACAGAACTATATAATGGAACAAATTCATGTGAACATTGCATGTTAGATATTCACCAGTAGAAGTGAGGTGGAAAAAAATATATCAGAGTATGGGAAGTAATATTCACATAGCCTAAGTTTTTTAGCTTGACTATTCGAAGAATAAGAGAGCTTATGTAATCACCCCTGCATCGGCGTCGGCATCCCACATCAAGGTTTGCGTGTAAGCTGTGTTTACAAGTCTATATCTCTTACATTTCTTATCCTAGTACATCCAAATTTGGCCATGAGCTTCCTTATAGCGTTATCTTCAGGGCTGCTTAAGTAATTTTGGTTCCAGTATCCCCTGGGCTTCCATGGAATCCAAATTCTGATAGCCCATAAAATGTGTCCCATTTCACATAAAATTTTGCGTGTAAACTGTTTACAAGTCTATATCTCTTATATTTCTTATCCTAGCACAACCAAATTTGGCCATGAGCTTCTTTATAACATAATCTTAAGGGCTGCTTAAGTAATTTTGGTTCCAGTAACCCCTGGGCTCCCATGGAACCCAAATTCCTTAAAATGTGTCTATTTCGCATCAAATTTTGCGTGTAAGCTGTATTTACAGGTCTATATCTCTTAACATTTCTTGTTCTAGCTCTACCCAGGTCCCTTTTATTATTATTATTTTTTTTTTATTTCTGTGTTGTTTTGGTCAATTCTTACACATAGCTATGTTGCCCCCTCCTCCCTGACTTCGCTACCCCCACCCCCCACCAATTTGAAACTCGATATTTTTTTTTTTACATATGTTGTTTTGGTCAATTCTTACACATTGCCATGTTGCTTCCCCACCCCCACATTTTCTGGCTATATAATTTATTATTCTCTGAAAAATCGAATAGTTGAACTGCGCTGTTCTCCGACAGCTTTTGTTTATATATACTGAACCAAACAGCTAACGCACCAGTAGACAATACCTTTAATATCTCAGTAATAACAATCAATAAATCAAAACAAATTTCATTCTGAACAAAATATCTTGTCAATAATGACTGTAAATTTAAAAAAATCATTCAAATCATCTGTCTCCAATTGTACCAGTCGGCATATAATAAGTTCATACTTAAAAGGTATTGTCTACTGGCGCGTTACCTGTTTTGTTCAGTATATATATACATCAAACCTGTTTTAACCATCAGCTCTAGGAAGCGTCTAAAATGGTCGCTAACTAAAACAGTCATTTAATTGAACGAATATAAAAATATATCCGAAAATAGAGCTATCCAAATTTGAGTGATGGAATTGAAAGTAAATATTCAACTGAAAATAACGATGTAAATGCGTGTAATATAGTTGTCAGAGAAAAAAATATCATAGTTTCGTTTCAAACATTCAGTTCTCGCAAGATTGGGTAAATCTTATATATTAGAACAGTCATCTGTTGACTATTTTCCTAGTAATTTTGCGTGAGTGAAGGACATTGCAAGTTATATGTGTTTTTTCCCTACAAAATTCAAGGTCAATTATTATATCTCAAATCTTGCAAGACCAATCAACGAGATCAACAAAAGGCGTGATTATCTAATTAGGGCACAATAAGCTGATAATTAATGACTTGATAGTCCACGGATCTCGTTAGCGGTCACTTAGTGATAAAAATTATTTCGTGTGAAAACAGACACTTGTTGGTCGGTTGGGCAAAAGTCGCTTAATGCATTTAAAATATAGGAGGACAAAGATCAGGTGGGTTCTCAAAAGTGGTCGCATAAGACAATTGGTCGCTGAATGCATGTGTACGCATGAACACATTAAAAATTTGACTGTAGAATAACTATATTTTATGTTGTTTATATCTGCCGTGATCCTTCGGTTATATTGCATGTTCGATTTCATTCTCTCTAAGTAGGGCTGAAAGTATAAGGTGAAATCAAATCAAAACTATTCACCCTGCCTAAACACTGTGTAAATTCCAATTTGATATCGATTTATAAAAGTAAAATGAAATTTGAAGCTGATATATTAGTTACTTTCCTTAGACTTTATGTTGCCATTTAAGATGAAATGTCTTTGTTTTGGTCCAGACATGAAAGAATCTCTTGTAGAGCATTTTGACAATAATTTCTAAAATGTTGGCACAATATTTACCTTCCAAAATGTATCTGAAGGTGGATTCCTGCAGAAACAGGACAGATTCCAAAAGGGTAAGCTCGCTGTTACTTTGTCTCTAAGCTTAGTTTGCCAGATGGGGCTGCAGCTGTATGTAGCTATCAGCTTAGTTTGCCAAATGGGGCTGCAGATGTATCTAGATGTCAGCTTAGTTTGTTAAGTGGGGCTGCATATGTATCTAGCTATCGGCTTAGTTTGCCAAATGGGGCTGCATATGTATCTAACTATCGGCTTAGTTTGCCAAATGGGGCTGCATATGTATCTAGCTATCGGCTTAGTTTGCCAGTTGGGGCTGCATATGTATTTAGCTATCAGATTAGTTTGCCAGATGGGGCTGCAGATGTATCTAGCTATCAGCTTAGTTTGCCAAATGTGTAATACATGTTACTGTGCTATTTCACATGTAATACATGGTCTACTAACTGCTATTTCACGTGCAATACATGTTCTTTTTACTGCGCTATTTCACGTGTAATACATGGTCTACTAACTACTATTTCACGAGTAATACATGGTCTACTAACTACTATTTCACGTGTAATACATGGTCTACTAACTACTATTTCACGAGTAATACATGGTCTACTAACTGCTATTTCACGTGTTATACATGGTCTGCTAACTGCTATTTCATGTGTAATACATGTTCTACTAACTATGCTTTTTACTCATGTAATACATTTATTACTAACTGTGCTTTTTACTCGTGTCATGAATGTACTACTAACTGTGATTTTACTTAGTTTGCCAGATGGGGCTGCAGATGTCTCTAGCTATTGGCTTTGTTTGCCAGATAGGGCTGCAGATGTATCTAGCTATTGGCTTAGTTTGCCAGTTGGGCTGCATATGTATTTAGCTATTGGCTTAGTTTGCCAGATGGGGCTGCATATGTATTTAGCTATTGGCTTAGTTTGCCAGATGGGGCTGCAGATGTATCTAGCTATTGGCTTAGTTTGCCAGTTGGGGCTGCATATGTATTTAGCTATTGGCTTAGTTTGCCAGATGGGGCTGCAGATGTATCTAGCTATTGGCTTAGTTTGCCAGTTGGAGCTGCATATGTATTTTGCTATTGGCTTAGTTTGCCAGATGGGGCTGCAGATGTATTTTAAGCTATTGGCTTAGTTTGCCAGATGGGGCTGCAGATGTATATAGCTATTGGCTTAGTTTGCCAGATGGGGCTGCATATGTATCTAGCTATCAGCTTAGTTTGCCAGTTGGGGCTGCATATGTATTTAGCTATCAGCTTAGTTTGCCAGTTGGGGCTGCACATGTATCTAGCTATCAGCTTAGTTTGCCAGTTGGGGTTGCAGATGTATCTAGCTATAAGCTTAGTTTGCCAGTTGGGGCTGCACATGTATCTAGCTATCAGCTTAGTTTGCCAGTTGGGGTTGCAGATGTATCTAGCTATAAGCTTAGATTGCCAGTTGGGGCTGCACATGTATCTAGCTATCAGCTTAGTTTGCCAGTTGGGGCTGCACATGTATCTAGCTATCAGCTTAGTTTGCCAGTTGGGGCTGCACATGTATCTAGCTATAAGCTTAGATTGCCAGTTGGGGCTGCATACGATCTGGCTATCGGCTTAGTTTGCCAGATGGGGCTACATATGTATTTAGCTATTGGCTTAGTTTGCCAGATGGGGCTGCAGATGTATCTAGCTATTGGCTTAGTTTGCCAGATGGGGCTGCATATGTATCTAGCTATCAGCTTAGTTTGCCAGTTGGGGCTGCATATGTATTTAGCTATCAGCTTAGTTTGCCAGTTTGGGCTGCACATGTATCTAGCTATCAGCTTAGTTTGCCAGTTGGGGTTGCAGATGTATCTAGCTATAAGCTTAGATTGGCAGTTGGGGCTGCATATGTATCTGGCTATCGGCTTATTTTGCCAGATGGGGCTGCAGATGTATTTTAAGCTATTGGCTTAGTTTGCCAGGTGGGACTGCATATGTATCTAGCTATCAGCTTAGTTTGCCAGATGGGGCTGCAGATGTGTCTAGCTATCAGCTCAGTTTGCCAGATGGGGCTGCAGATGTGTCTGGCTATCAGCTTAGTTTGCCAGTTGGGGCTGCGTATGTATCTAGCTATAAGCTTAGATTGCCAGTTGGGGCTGCAGATGTATCTAGCGATCAGCTCAGTTTGCCAAATGGGGCTGCATATGTATCTAGCTATCAGCTTAGTTTGCCAGATGGGGCTGCAGATGTATATAGCTATTGGCTTAGTTTGCCAGATGGGGCTGCATATGTATCTAGCTATCAGCTTAGTTTGCCAGTTGGGGCTGCATATGTATCGGGCTATCAGCTTAGTTTGCCAGATGGGGCTGCAGATGTGTCTAGCTATCAGCTCAGTTTGCCAGATGGGGCTGCAGATGTGTCTGGCTATCAGCTTAGTTTGCCAGATGGGGCTGCGTATGTATCTAGCTATAAGCTTAGATTGCCAGTTGGGGCTGCACATGTATCTGGCTATCAGCTCAGTTTGCCAAATGGGGCTGCATATGTATCTAGCTATCAGCTTAGTTTGCCAGATGGGGCTGCAGATGTGTCTGGCTATCAGCTTAGTTTGCCAGATGGGGCTGCAGATGTGTCTTGCTATCTGACAGCTTATAGGGCTGCAGATGTGTTTAGCTCACTATGATTGGAATTGAAGTGTTGTTTGACAGCGCACATTACCTTGTTATTTTATTGTGTTAATTAAAGCCACCTGGAGATAGGACAAGGATACAAAAGTATCTGAGAACCATGCCTTATTCTTACTAGTGAATAGTTTCTTATGGTTCTTTAACCATGCTCTTAGGTTAGATCCCGAAACTCAGGATCGCCTGGTTTGTGACGAATGTGACTAAGTAACAAGTATTTTGCCCAAGGACACACGGTAGAAACCCAGTGGTGCAGGTGCGATCCAACCCATGATTTCCGGATGCAAAGTCCACCATGCAATCCACTGAGCTATGCTGCTCCCTGTATTAGTTGGAATCTATTGGAGACCCCAGATTCCTCTGTCTGTATTCCTTTTCTTCTGTCCGTAATCCTTTTTTAGATCACCTGAGCCGAAGGCTCAAGGTGATCTATTGGGATCACTCTGCGTCCGTCGTCCGTCCGTCGTCTGTCGTCCGTCGTCCGTCGTCCTCGTTAACTTTTCTTCAAACAACTTTGCCTCAGAAACCGCTTGGCTAATTTTGACTAAACTTCACATGGATGATCCTTAGATGAATGCTTTTTAGATTTGGTAAAATTAGGTCAGCGCGACATCCAAGATGGCCGCCATTACCATATATGGTCAAAACCTTAAAAAATCTTCTTCTCCAGATCCGCAGGACAGATATCAACAGTTTTTCTTTTAAAATGATCGCTAACGCCTAGACTATCAAGTTTGTTCAAATAAAGTCCCCGGGGTCAAAAATGGCCGTGCCCCGAGGATCCAAAGTTTGTATATTGAGATTTTGCATGTTTTTCATATAGACTTATAGGAAAAAACTTTAAAAAATCTTCTTCTCTGAAACCACAAGGCCGAGAGCTCTCATGTATTACATGTAGCATCAGCTTATGGTCCTCTACTAAGTTTGTTCAAATGGTGACCCTGGGGTCAAATTTGTCCCCAACACGAGGAGTCACAGTTTTACATAGACTTATATAAGATTTTTAAAAAAAAAAATCTTCTTCTCACAAACTACAAGAGCCAGAGGTTTGATATTTTGCATTTACTATAAGCATATGGTCCTTTACCAAGTTTGTTCAAATGGTGACCCGGGGGTCACATTTGGCCCCACCCCGGGGGTCACAGTTTTACATAGCCTTGTATAGGGAAAAACTGAAAACAATCTTCTTCTCTGAAACTACAAGAGCCAGAGATTTAATATTATGCATTTACTATAAGATTATAGTCCTTTACCAGGTTTGTTCAAATGGTGACCCTGGAGTCACATTTGGCCCCGCCCCGGTGATCACAGTTTTACATAGACTTGTATAGGGAAAAACTTAAAAAAATCTTCTTCTCTGAAACTACAAGAGCCAGAGGTTTAATATTTTGCATTTACTATAAGATTATGGTCCTTTGCCAAGTTTGTTCTAATGGTGACCCTGGGGTTACATTTGGCCCCGCCCCAGGGGTCACATGTTTTACATAGACTTGTATAGGGAAACACTTAAAAAATCTTCTCCGAAACTGCTTGTGCCAGATGTTCAATATTTTGCATTTGCTATAAGCTTATAGTCCTCTACCAAATTTGTTCAAATGGTGACGCTAGGGTTACATTTGATCCCACCCCAGGGGTCACATGTTTTACATAGACTTGTATAGGGAAAAACTTAAACAATCTTCTTCTCTGAAACTGCTTGAGCCAGATGTTCAATATTTTGCATTTTCTACAAGCTTATGATCCTTTACCAAGTTCGTTCAAGTGGTGACCCTGGTGTTATATTTGGTCCCGCCCCGGGGGTCGAAGTTTTACATAGACTTATATAGGAAAACATTTAAAAATCTTCTTCTCTGAATGTACAAAAGCCAGAGGTTTAATCTTTTGCAATTACTATAAGATTATGGTCCTTTACCAAGTTTGTTCAAATGGTGACCCTGGGGTCATATTTGGCCCCGCCCCGGGGGTCACAGTTTTACATAGACTTGTATAGGGAATTTTTTTAAAAATCTTCTTCTCTGAAACTGCAAGAGCCGGAGGTTTAATATTTTGCATTTACTATGCGCTTATGGTCCTTTACCAAGTTTATTTTTGGCTCTGCCCCAGAGGTCACATGTTTTACATAGACTTGTATAGGGAAAAACTTTAAAAATCTTCTTCTCTGAAACCACAAGGCACACAGCTCTCATATATTATATGTAGACCTTGGGTCACATTTGGCCATGCCCCAGAGGTTACACTCTAGCACCTTCATTTTGTCTTTGATCTTTACCAAACTTTGTCAGTGTCTTTATATCAATGTTGATAAACAACAGAGGCCACATTTCTTGGACAATCTTAACCAAACTTGCACAGATTTTATATGATCATAAGATTTCGAAGAAGTTTGATAATGGACAATTACTCAGGTGATCGATATAGGGCCATCTTGGCCCTCTTGTTTTTCTCTCTGCTTCATTTCTTCATCTTTCATCAGTTTTTGCGCACAGTATGACCTATTTAAGTGTCGACGTGCCGTAAAACACCATTCATTCATTCATTCATCCATTTCTTCTCTCTGGGAGTGGCTGTGAAAAAAACAACTAACATTACATTGTGTTATTTAGCCATACAACCACTGTTCCATTAATTCATATATTATTTTAGCATAATCATTTCTCACAGCAATTACCCACTTAGGATTGGCAAATTTGTTTTCAGTTTCCCATTCAATTGTGATGCATTTTTTTCATAAAAAGACTTATAGAATTTGATTCCAAATTGATATCAATACCCGGTTTGTAAGAACAGGATTGGTAAATAATCAGCGTAATATTTCATTTTTATTTTAAATAAAGCGGATGTAAACCCATCATAACAGTTATATAGATGTGTTATCTGAACCAGAGTGCTGTAACTATACCTGGTGCATGGTGACACATACATTTTTGTAGCTCAAGCGATGGCCTGGTAGTGATAGTCAGTTTTCCAATCAATTGCAGTTCAATTGATAGAGAAATATACGGTCTTCACATGAATATGTAAATTAAATAATTGTAATGGTTGTAAGGCCCTGAGGCCCTGAGTGCATTGCATTGTAAATCTTCGCCTCTCACCGCTGCGGGTTCGAAAACCACTGAGAGCTCGACTTGTAAATGAGGAAGTGTCAATTCTTACAGATGGCGGGAGGTGTACTACAGTACTGGTTCTACCCAGAAAAAGTGTATGGTCTGCCTCCACCAGAAAAAATCAACCGTCATATATAACCTTACATGTGTTGAAAATGACGTAAAACACCATACAAACAAACATATATTGTTCACAAACAAACATATATTGTTCTTTTACGTGCACGTAGGATAGATGCTGATATAGGGCACTGCCTGGTTTATGAACTCATCATCCAAAGGAAAAATATCTTGCCACACACTGACAAAATCAGTAGTGAGCCACCGGCCGATGAGGTTCAAACCCATGATGTCTGAATTCCAAATTCACTGTGCTATCCACAGAATCATGTGGGTTTCCCCATACTTTGATTAGCATTAAAACAGAAATTCTGTCTTTTTTCATGTGTAATATATGTACTAATTACTGTGCTATTTCACGTATTATACATGTTCTACTAACTGTGCTATTTCATGTGTAATACATGTTCTACTAACTGTGCTATTTCACGTGTAATACATGTTCTACTAACTGTGCTATTTCACGTGTAATACAGTTTCTACTAACTGTGCTATTTCACACGTAATACATGTTCTACTAACTGTGCTATTTTATGTGTAATACATGTTCTACAAACTGTGCTATTTTACGTGTTATACATGTTCTACTAACTGTGCTATTTCATGTGTAATACATGTTCTACTAACTGTGCTATTTCACGTGTTATACATGTTCTACTAACTGTGCTATTTCATGTGTAATACATTTTCTACTAACTGTGCTATTTCACGTGTAATACATGTACTTATTGTGCTATTTCATGTGTAATACATTTTCTACTAACTGTGCTATTTCACGTGTAATACATTTTCTACTAACTGTGCTATTTCACGTGTAATACATGTTCTACTGACTGTGCTTTTTACTTTTTTGCTCGTGTCATGAATGTACTATGTGCTTTTTACTTTTTTTACTCTTGTCTGACACGAATGTACTACTGTGTTTTTTACTTTTTTGCTAGAGTCAAAAATGTTCCACTAACTGTGCTTTTTCATACTACCCTACTAACTTTTTAATAAGATAAGAATTTGCAGTTACAATATCTAAGATATAACAAATGTGTTTTGGTATGTCAGCTAGGTCAGATGTAAAACTTTCAAACTGATGGGCTCAGATTGTCAAAAATCTTAAATATATCCCTTTGAAGAGAATATTTTCAGGGTTGTAAATTGCAGTAATTACAGTTCCAGACCCATAACTCATTATTAGTCCATGAGTTATTGCAACCTGTTGACATCAGAAATATTCATTTGAAGCATAAATGCCTTTTTGGCAATTACTTTTATAATGAGTTCGAAATTCAGCGCCATTTAACTGTTTTGACAGAGTAATGTCCCTTTAACTTATGTTTACTTTTTAGTAATTAAACCTCTTTGTCAACAGAAATATTTTTGGATTTTAATTGTATTTTGTATACAGCTTGGTTAGTAGAAGATCTAGAAGAAGAGCCATTGAACAAATTGTTTGACAAGAGTTATGTCAACTTTTATAAAAGGGCAATCTTGAACTATTATCAAGACGTGATTTATTAGTTGACTTTAAAACCTTCTTATATGTAACTAAATAAAATATAATTACATTTGAGTTTTCAATTTGTTTTTCTTTGACAATATTTTTGGTGAAAAACAACCAGAATTTGTAATATGAAAAAACAACAATTTACTTTAAACTAGTCAAATGATTATTATTGTAAGGGACATCACAAGTTAAAAAAAAAAATTAGATTTCTATGTTAATATTGGAAGATTTCCAAAACATTTCATTCACAACTCAGGGACCGTAGGAATATTTTTTATTTTCTTATTTAGACTTGCTCTGTATCATTGATCTGTTACATATTCGTCCTTATAATTGTTACGGCCCTTTTTAATTGCCCTCATTGTCAGTAAATTTACATAATTATTGTTCAGTAGAAACATAAAACGATTCTATCTTAAAATTGTATTAAGGGCATGTTTAAATGAATATGTTCTATTACAGAGCTGCCCCGCCCTGCCCCACCTGTGGTTGGCAAGGTGACACACTACAATTTAGAGCTGTACTGGGAAGAAGCTATGGCGGAGGCTGTTGCCGCGGTGGATAAGAAAGATGGCAGGGTGCGAGTGTGTCTACAAGAGCATGACAAGGAAGGCGAGTGGGGCAACCTGTACTCGTAAGTATTTGTCTGTTTCGTTGCATGGCAGATCTATAGGGATCCCTACCCTGCCTGTACTCCCACACACTATCAAACTTTATGGATACAACTATCCAAACGGTATCGACCCCGGGGTCCATCCCCACACCTATGGAAATAGTCCATGGGTCATAACTGATGTGATAACCATATACACACTTAATGGGCATGCACAGACAAATACAAAAATCAGGGCGAGGCGAATGTGATTGCATTTGGGGTGAGATAAGCTACACTGGCATGGAAGAAGGTTAAGCAAGCAGGATGATCACAATCCTATCATGGTGATATTTATGACTGCAAACACGTTATGGTTGGATTATGTTTGCTTTTCCAGCATGGAACAATGAGCTACTGTAGATTTGAACCTTTTGTTCAAATATCGGCAGGTATTTGATTGATGGTATATAATTTTGTATATTATTGATTCTATGGCGACAATCTATCAAGTTACATTATCTGGAGCAGTGAATATGGTGTAAAGAAATAATCATTAACAACTTTTTATAACATAAAGAAAATAAACAGGATTTGGGAACATTTTTCTCAGATAATTGTACCTTATGTATGTTGACACTCTTTAATTAATGTATATGGCATAGAAATGTTGTCAAACTTTTATTAACATTATAATCGCTGTAATTATAGTTCTCTATACACCAAGGTGAGCAATGCTTTTGTATATTAAAAGCAAACCTAACCCCAATTGTGAAATATATAGTAGTAAATACCCTTACACTTGACATAGTTTTAAATCAGGTCGATGAAAACAGTTTTGAATCGGGTCAGTAGAGACTTCCTTCCTTACGTCCTGGGATCTTAAACTTGTACGACAAACCTGATGGCCTTGAACTCATAGACAAACCTGATGGCCTTGAACTCATAGACAAACCTGATGGCCTTGAACTCATAGACAAACCTGATGGCCTTGAACTCATAGACAAACCTGATGGCCTTGAACTCATAGACAAACCTGATGGCCTTGAACTCATAGACAAACCTGATGGCCTTGAACTCATAGACAAACCTGATGGCCTTAAACTCATAGACAAACCTGATGGCCTTGAACTCATAGACAAACCTGATGGCCTTGAACTCATAGACAAACCTGATGGCCTTGAACTCATAGACAAACCTGATGGCCTTGAACTCATAGACAAACCTGATGGCCTTGAACTCATAGACAAACCTGATGGCCTTGAACTCATAGACAAACCTGATGGCCTTGAACTCATAGACAAACCTGATGGCCTTGAACTCATAGACAAACCTGATGGCCTTGAACTCATAGACAAACCTGATGGCCTTGAACTCACAGACAAACCTGATGGCCTTGAACTCACAGACAAACCTGATGGCCTTGAACTCATAGACAAACCTGATGGCCTTGAACTCATAGACAAACCTGATGGCCTTGAACTCATAGACAAACCTGATGGCCTTGAACTCATAGACAAACCTGATGGCCTTGAACTCATAGACAAAAATGGTGGCCTTGAACTCATAGACAAACCTGATGGCCTTGAACTCATAGACAAAAATGGTGGTCTAAACACTCTTGCAGAGGATGTAGAATTCTCCTCAGACACAGCTGAGCGCCTTTACTCACAGACACCAATGTGAGCATGTTACTCTCAGACATAGCTGAGGGACTGTTACTCTCAGACATAGATGAGGGGCTGTTACTCACATACAACAATGTGGGCTTGTTCACTCTCGGACATAGCTGAGGGACTGTTCCTCGAAGTCACCAATGTGTGCATGTTACTCTCAGACATAGCTGAGGGACTGTTACTCTCAGACATAGCTGAGGGACTGTTACTCACATTCAACAATGTGGGCTTGTTACTCTCAGATATAGCTGAGGGACTGTTACTCGCAGACACCAATGTGGGCATGTTGCTTTCAGACATAGCTGAGGGACTGTTACTCTCAGACATAGCTGAGGTACTGTTACTGTAAGACATAGCTGAGGGACCGTTACTCTCAGACATAGCCGAAGGACTGTTACTGTCAGACACAGCTGAGGCCTGTTACTGTCAGACACAGCTGAGGGCCTGTTACTCTCAGGTACAGTTGAGGGCCTGTTATTTTCAGACACAGCTGAGGGCCTGTTACTCTCAGGTACAGTTAAGGGCCTGTTATTTTTAGACACAGCTGAGGGCCTTTTAATCTCATGTACAGTTGAGGACCTGTTACTTTCAGACACAGCTGAGGGCATGTTACTTTCAGACACAGCTGAGGGCCTGTTACTTTCAGACACAGCTGAGGCCTGTTACTCTCATGTACAGTTGAGGACCTGTTACTCTCAGACATAGTTGTTGGCCTGTTACTTTCATACACAGTTGTGGGCATGATCCCAATTAACAGCTGAGGGTCAGTTACTCTTAGACACAGCAGTGGGCAATTTATTGTGAGACACAACTTTGAGGGCCTGATACTCTCAGACATATCTGAGGGCCTTTAACTCTCATGCAGTGCTGAGGGCATGTTACTCTCTGACATATCTGAGGGCATATTACTCTCAGACATATCTGAGGGCATGTTACTCTCTGACATATCTGAGGGCATGTTACTCTCCGACATATCTGAGGGCATATTACTCTCAGACATATCTGAGGGCATATTACTCTCAGACATATCTGAGGGCATATTACTCTCAGACATATCTGAGGGCATATTACTCTCAGACATAGCTGAGGGCATGTTACTCTCCGACACAGCTGAGGGTCTGTTTCTCTCAGACATATCTGAGGGCATATTACTCTCAGACATAGCTGAGGGCATGTTACTCTCAGACATAGCTGAGGGCACATTACTCTCAGACATAGCTGAGGGCATGTTACTCTCAGACATAGCTGAGGGCATGTTACTCTCAGACATAGCTGAGGGCATATTACTCTCAAACATAGCTGAGGGCATGTTACTCTCAGACACAGCTGAGGGCATATTACTCTCAGACATATCTGAGGGCATGTTACTCTCAGACATATCTGAGGGCATGTTACTCTCAGACATAGCTGAGGGCATGTTACTCTCAGACATAGCTGAGGGCATATTACTCTCAGACATAGCTGAGGGCATGATACTCTCAGACACAGCTGAGGGTCTGTTACTCTCAGACATAGCTGAGGGCATATTACTCTTAGACATAGCTGAGGGCATATTACTCTCAGACACAGCTGAGGGCATATTACTCTCAGACATAGCTGAGGGCATGTTACTCTCAGACATATCTGAGGGCATGTTACTCTCAGACATAGCTGAGGGCATGTTACTCTCAGACATATCTGAGGGCATGTTACTCTCAGACATAGCTGAGGGCATGTTACTCTCAGACATAGCTGAGGGCATGATACTCTCAGACACAGCTGAGGGTCTGTTACTCTCAGACATAGCTGAGGGCATATTACTCTCAGACATAGCTGAGGGCATGTTACTCTCAGACATAGCTGAGGGCATATTACTCTCAGACATAGCTGAGGGCATGTTACTCTCAGACACAGCTGAGGGCATATTACTCTCAGACATATCTGAGGGCATGTTACTCTCAGACATATCTGAGGGCATGTTACTCTCAGACATAGCTGAGGGCATGTTACTCTCAGACATAGCTGAGGGCATATTACTCTCAGACATAGCTGAGGACATGATACTCTCAGACACAGCTGAGGGTCTGTTTCTCTCAGGCACAGCTGAGACTGTTACTCTCAGACACAGCTTTGGGCCATTTACTCTCAGACACAGCTGCTCATGTTCTAAATGTGTGGAGTCTGTATATATATGGCAAGTATAAATATGTTTTGATATAAATATATGACAGAATATTGATTATTTGTGTAACACTGTTTCTTAGAAACTTGCGCTTCTATATGAAAAGATGCAAAAATCCCATTTTCGAGGGCCCTGTTCCCAATCCTCTAAAAGCAAACTAGTCCCCCGATCGCAAATCCCTCAACTATCACGTTTGTTCAAATGAATTCTCAGAGTTAAAAAGCAGCTACACACGGGGTTCCAGATTTTGTATATAAATGCTGCACATGGCTTTCGTAGACTTGTATAGGGAAAAACTTGAAAAAATAGTCTTCTTTAACTTAAAGCATAGAGCTGTCATATATTTTGCTTTTAGCATAAATTTATGGTCTCTGCTATGTTTGTTGATGATTATTGTGACCCTTGGTCAAATTTGGCCTTGCCCCGGAGGTCACATTTTTTAATAGAGTTGTATAGGAAAATTATTCAAAAAACTTCTCTGAAACTACAAGAGCTATAGAGGTGTAATATGTTGCATAGTGTAGCATAGGCTTATGATCCTCTACCATATTTCTTAATAGTGACACTGGGGTCAAATTTGGACCTGCCCCAGGGATCACATATTTTACACAGACTTGTATCTGAAATTGTGGCTTACTGGTATCAAAGCAATTTTCGGCACATTTATAAACTTTTAATGAAATAATATTTAAAACAGTCGTAGTGTTTTTATTTACAATAACCATACGAAGGCCTAGCCTAATGTACCCAATATACAATGACCTTTAAGTTGATTTCGGGAAACTCCACTAGACACGTAACTTCAAATAAGTTCTGTGCAATATGCGGATTCTTTGTCACCAACCTGTATAGTTTCTGTGATCTTGTTAATATCATTAAAACAATGACATTTCTTTAATTTTAAATTCTTTTTTCACCCATAAGATTTTATAAAACAAACATTAAGGTAGTACAGTTTTGCTTACTCCATTGCATTAATTATTTACAGATGGCTTCCCTTTGAATTGATAAATACTTGTATTAAAGGTGTTCCTTTGGGAGCCACAAACACAATTAAGAGAATAAAGCGGCAGACTTGGTTTTATTGAGTCTGTTCATGAGAAGTAATGTAAGAAGCAACACCTCTCATGCCCTCTAGCATCGGCTTAAGCGGTATTCTACTTCAAAGCCCCCTATATTTGGCTCGTTGGACCAGTAAAGTTCTGCCTATTTTCAGTTTCAATTCTGCCAAATATGACCTAAACCTCATCAAATCTAAATTGACGAAAAAGTGGTAATAATTTTCTAACAATAAAATGTGATCCATTTTCTAGCAATAAAATATTTTTGTTTTAATAAAATTGATAAATCAATGTAAATAGATTATTCCATTATATTTATGATGCAGTTTGTCTGTTTTTATACGCCCGTAGTTACATATTATGTCTTGACATTTCGTCCGTCTGTCTGTCTGTCTGTCTGTCTGTCTGTCTGTCCGTCCGTTAACTTTTACCTGACACATGATTGTAACTATATCTTCGTTTCTTGCGTTTTTAACGCACTAAAATGATCTACCACACGACATAAATCAGCGTGTGCGTTTTTCTTGACACAATGAAATTGACTAGGCTAGAAATGAAATACCCGTCAAATTATCGTCGTAAAACTTGCTTGAAAAGCTTCAAATTTAAGAAATCACAACTGAACTTATTTCTATTTACATCTTGGTCTCTATTTAGAACAGGAAAAACTAATACCTGTACTGTCGTGTTATTGTAGTCGTCATATCGATCCTATTACATCTTATAATTTCATTTCATTTTACTGTTATTATGCTAATCAGAATTAAGCTTTTATGTTGTTCATTTTACAGTGATTAAAGGCCAATTTTGTGGCCCATGATTGAAAAATAAAGTTATTCATTCTCGTTCGTTTTTTAAGAATAGGTTAAACTAATGTCTGTACTTCTGCGTAATTGTCGTCAGCATATCGATCATGTGTATGTGGGTCTGAGTATGTAGCTAAAAACACTAGCAAATAAAAGCGCGTAGATGATCATGATACAGCCGCTAAAATGACCGACGAACCCAAAATGAAACAATGCCGGTTAGCTTCTTTTTTCGCTGACAAATCCACCGAAGATGTATAATCAACTAATAATGCATG
>JAWPHD010017230.1:0-45736 GCA_037043455.1 Cyrtodaria siliqua | reverse complement strand
TCCTGCTGATGCTAGTGGTCTGCTGGTATTTGGTGCTACCGGAAGCGGCTTGTTGCTTTCTCCTTTGTGGCTGAAGTACTGTGTACTGTGGACACCACAGTTGATGGCTGGCTCATAGCACGTAACTGCTCTTGGTCGTACTCGAAACTTCGACAAATCTGGATTGCTCTACCTAAAGTCAGTTTTTCACCCTCGTTTATGAGTTTTTCCCTGACGTTTAGTGAAGTTACACCGAAAACTATCCTATCCCGGATCATTTCTTCCGGATTTGTGTATAAGCAATCCTGAGCTTAAAGTTTGAGTCTCGTGATAAACTGTTCCATCGTGATTTCACCTTGGATTTCATTATTGAATTTAAACCTTGAGAACACAGGATTAAGTTTAGGCTGTAAGTGCTTTTTTATTGCTTCGCATATTAACGTCATACTAGATCTCTCCTCTGCAATCAGAGACAATGTATTGTAGATGTCTCTGGTTTTCTGCCCGACACATAGAAGAAGATATGTAGTTTGTATAGCCTAATCATTTTCCTTTTATGAACCTTTGAATATAAGGTATGCATGTTGGTGGAATTTCGCTCCATGGCTGATATTGGTATACCACTTAAATCCATGTTTTATCATGAATGCTTAAAATTCAGTCTGAATATAATTTTACTTATTTAAAGGGATATCTGGAATGTTCAAAATTCACTATTAACTCAGTTTGTTCTGACACCATGTTATGTTATGGATCAATGATATAAATGGCAGTCTATGTATTTTATCTTTATTGAATCATATAGATGGTATGCAGTAAGGAATGCTAGCATTAGAATATTATAAAATGGACAGGGGCTATCAAAGATAAGGGAGGAACCAAGAGGCGGGGGGGGGGGGGGCGGGTATCAGACGGGGCTTATCAGTCAGTAGAGTAGTGACAGCCAGTACATAATTCAATAGTCATAGTGTAACATTGGGAATGTCATAAATGAAATACATTGGAAGGTGTGAGTGGAGAATACTCTATATAAAGGTAGGTAGAGTTCTTGTTAGTGTTTACTATTTCGGCTTACTTTATTTCCCTGAAGGATGTGTGTTTGGGGTGGGGAGTATGTTATAGGCGGCTGTATTTCCGAATACAGTTCGGACGTCCGTCTCCAGGCTTATTATGCCATAGCATGTGCACTGTTATTATGTCAATTTCGGTCACATGAGATACAAATTTATACAACACAACTGTAAAAAGTAACGCTTACCTGATGTTGCTCCAGTCACGACTATTATTCTCTCCCTGGACAGGCGAACAACAGGCACAGATGGACCACTTCCCATTATTTCTGACTTTGATAGGTTACCTTCGTATTAGTGTTTATATTTTTCCTATGTAAGAACGTCTCAACACGTTAACTACCTTTTCAACATTGTCCACATTGAGTAAAATGTGCACTATTTATTCCAACCAGTGTTCTGTATTTTGACATTTCATCCGTCCTAATTTGGATACCATGCTGTCGAGGTGCATATGTCTGACTAGTTAAACAGAAAAGCTAACAATAGGTTTTGACTGTTTTTATAATTTTCAAGTTACTCAAGTTTCTTCTATAATCTCATGTGAACAGACTGACTAAAACCGATACTTTCTTCTTCTTTCGTTTGTGTTCGTTGCTTCCGAACGATTCTCTTTATATCTGGTATCTATCGACATTCACACTAGCGTTCGTTTAGTGCAGTGTGACAGCCATACAGACATACTTCTCTTACTTTGAAATTTGGATGCTGTGATAGAATCACAGAATATACATGTACTACAACACTATTTCTTCTTCTCTCTATCCATCTTCTCTCTCTCAGGGGCGTACCTGGGCATACGCACTGACGCACGTGCGTACAGGCTATTAAAGAAGCAAACACATAAAAAAGGCGAAAAATGCGAAAAATGCAATGCAAACTGAAGGAATAGGGGGGTTAGGCACATTTGTGAATCCACAACTCGATGGTGCGTATACCTAAATTAGCCCCAGGAACGCCCCTGTCTCTCTCTCTCTCTCTCTCTCTCTCCTGTAGGGGGTGCCTGTGCTGTAATCCTATGTAAATAATAATCCTACTATTTTATTTAAATATAAAGGGCACAGTTTCTGCCATATAAGCATTATTTCTGATATTATGTTCACGTCAATAGTGTTGAATTAATATCGTGTACTAAATTATTGACATTGCTCATGCCTAAAGTATTAAATTTTCACATGACCATACCCTATCCATTTTGGTTCTTTCTTTCACGTATTAAAATGTAAATGTCATGTTGTGATTCATATCTAGGCGCAATGTAAAAAGGAATAATTTACATTCTCATCACAAATGGCCCATATGCTGCCAAACATAAGCACTGAGATGCCAAGATATTGTATTCATACACTCATTTCCATATAAGTAAAACAATTTCAAAACTAAAAATGTTAGCATGACAATGCTTGAAAAATGTAACAAACAGGCCGATACTTCCTGGGCTGCAATGGGTGTGCTACAGCTTTAGGTTTGTATTAGGAACAAATGGACAAGCTTTAGAAGTAGTTTATTCAACTTTGATATTATGTATTAGTTAGAGGCTATGAAGTGAAATTTTAACAATTAAGAAACCCTAACGGAAGGGGCGCAGCGACTGACGTGGGTTTCTTATTTGTTAAAATTACTGACTTAGTGTTTGCCCTACTTTGTCCCCGCGCTTCTACTAAACCACGCCTCTTAACACGTTCGCGCTTCTACTAAATCCGCCTCCTCGTGTCCAAACAACCGCGTACCATTCAGTAAGCGATTACTTAATGATTAAATGGTTAAAATTGGTGATCGTTAGAAATTTACATGAATAAGTTCGCCATTTTTTTTTAAATTCCTCACCGTCTGATTGGAGGAAAACGTAGGACAAACACTAAGTAATATTATTGTAACTGATAAAAATGTGTGAAAGCCACACAATAATATCAACAGTTGCATACGATTTCAAACTGTCTTATTTTTCGCGAAACAGCTTGGGTACGAAACCAATGTAGGACTGTAAACTAGAACGTTTATAAAATATACTGCTTCACTGCACAACGGCTTTGTATAAAACTGTTATCGTGGTATTTGGGACGAAACGACTTGGGTACGAAACTAATATAGGACGATAAAACTAGAACGAGGTCATGCGACTATCAACATACGCAAGCGTAAAATAGCTGCCGAGAGACAAGATCAAGTCACGGGTATTATGTTCTGAGGTTGTTTAATATAGCTGTAATTGCTGGTTTATAATTCAATAAACAACGACATGTACATTTACTAATCTATTTAGGTACGAACTAAACTATACACGAATACATATATAGTACGAATACATTTGTAGATAAAAGTCATTGTCGTCAATACATAACATATACCCTTCCACTTATTTAACTTTTACTAAAAGTTTTAAACTGTTAAATATTTAAAGATTTTCAAATTACAATAATTATGTGTACAGAATTATCTTAATAATAAAAGTTCAAGGTTTCAAAATATCAAATTCTTTAATGTTTACACACAAGTTTCACTAAATTGGTTTCATGTTTAAACTGTCAATATATATAATATTTTGAAATCAATATTAAAACGTTTGATTATGTCTTGTAATATAATAACTAATAATATTCAAAGTTCTCATTCTTTTTATCAAACTATTTTGTTTTGGTATAATGTTTGTATAAAGTGTTTCTTTTTTACAACAACAATTAACATACTGACTAGAATATCTACATTTTGAAGAATGATTACTCGGGATTATTATTCCCGTAAGTTAACACAGAAATCATTCGAACCGTTTAGGTTTTCGATGTTCCCTCGCCGGATAACGGCGCTCGGTTGGCGCAATGTTCTTAGGCGCTGCCGGCTCTGTAGCGATTGCTGGTGTAGCGATCGGTTCTTGAATTACTGGATCAGGTAAGTTTACCGATGGTGTTGGTTCGTAATTCTGATTTTCTTGATGTTCAAATATCTGGTCCACATGACGCTTCCATGCGACTCCTGGCGCGATTTCCACTTTGTACGAAACAGGGCCAGTTATCGCACTTATGGTTCCTTTTTTCCATTTCTCATGGTTTGATCCTGCGCGGTAGTCGCGTATCATAACATTTTGACCTATTTCACATTGTCTGTCTCTTGTGGAGCGAACCATTTTCTCTTGAGATTTCTCGACAGTTTGATTGAGGTTTGGTTTAACTTTGTCGAGTTTGGTCGTTAGTTTTCTTCCCATGAGTAGTACTGAGGGACATTCTTTTGTTGTAGAATGCTGCGCGTTCCTGTATTGGATCAGGAATCTTGATAATTTTGTCTGAACTGTTCCACTATCTGATTTAGACGATTTCAATGCCTGTTTCATGGTTTGCACAAAACGCTCCGCCAAACCATTCGTACGCGGGTGATAGGGTGCACTTCTTAACCCTTTTATACCGTTACGTCGCAGAAATTCCTGAAACTCCTCCGAAGCAAATTGTGGTCCGTTGTCGCTGACAATTGTCTCACAAAGTCCATAATCCGCGAAAATACCTCGTAGCACCTCGATTGTGTGAGTTGTCGTGGTCCGTTTCATGATTTTTACGATTGGCCATTTTGAGTAGGCATCCACTACGACTAAATACATGTACCCCAGGAACGGTCCAGCGAAATCTACATGTAAACGACTCCAAGGTTTCTTTGGAAATTCCCACGGGTGTATTGGTGCTTCAGGTGGATGTTTCTTGTTTTCGTTACAGCCAGTGCAGGATTTAACTGTGTTTTCAATGTCCATATCCACGTTTGGCCACCAAACATAGCACCTTGCCATGGCCTTCATTTTTACAAGTCCGATATGACCTTCATGTATTTCACCCATGATCGATGAACGATATTTTGCAGGGATCACGACGCGATTTCCCCACATGATACATCCTTGGTACAATGAAAGTTCATTTCGGCGGTTTAGATAAGGTTTCAAGTCATCATCATTGAAGTTTGATCCCTTTTGGACCATCTCGTATACGCGGCTGAGTATAACGTCCTTCCTTGTCTCGCGCGCAATTTGCTCGGCTGTTACCGGTAAATTTTCAAACTGACTATTGAAGAACAAGTCAGTAGAATCTATGGCGTTGTCAGCTGTTTCAAGTGGCAATCTTGACAGACTGTCACAATTTCCGTGTGCTTTAGTGTTCTTATACTTAATGTCATAAGTGTAACCAGCCAAGAACAGTGCATAGCGTTGAAGTCTCGCGGCTGTTGTTGCATTTATGCCTTTTTGAGGACTGAAAATTGACAACAGTGGTTTATGATCTGTTATGAGAGTGAATGATCGCCCGAACAAGTACAAATTAAATTTCTTCACTCCCCACACGAGCCCAAGAGCTTCTTTATCGATTTGACTGTAATTCTTTTCGGCTGTGTTAAGGCTTCTTGAGGCGAAAGCTATAGGTCTTTCTCCGTCCGGTGTTACATGGCTCAACACCGCACCTAATCCGTATGAACTCGCGTCACATGCAAGCGTAAGTGGTAATTCTGGATTGTAGCTCATTAGCACAGTTGGCGATACAATCATGTCCTTTACCGTCTCTACTGCTTCCTCACAATCAGCTGTCCAATTCCACTTGACATCCTTGTGGAGTAGATGATGTAGTGGACTGAGGATTGTTGACAGATTAGGCAGAAATTTGGCATAATACTGTACCAATCCAAGGAATGATCTTAGTTCTTTGACTGAGGTGATCTTTGGCGCATTTTTGATAGCTTCGATCTTCTCCTGTGTTTTGTGGAGGCCATCCTCATCTATTTCATGTCCACAGAAGACAATTTTCTTTTGGAAGAAGCAACATTTCTCGACATTGACGCGGAGTCCACTTTTTTGTAACCTCTCTAGGACTGATTCTAGGTTTTTCAAGTGGTCATTGTCATCTTTGCCCGTGATGATCATATCATCAAGTATGACTTGCACTCCTGGAATATCGCTAATAATCTGTTCAATTGTACGCTGGAATATAGCTGGCGCGGATGCGACCCCGAACACTAATCGGTTGTACCTAAACAGCCCTTTATGTGTGCTGATCGTAAGCATTTGTTTGCTCTCTTCCTCCATTTCAATTTGCAGATAGGCGTTTTTCAAGTCAATTTTTGAAAAAGTCTTACCGTTTGCAAGAGAAGCAAATATATCCTCGATTCTCGGTAGAGGATAATGGTCAACGATTAAGTTTGGATTGATGGTCACCTTAAAGTCGCCGCATAATCTTATATCTCCATTACGTTTGGGTACCGGTACAATTGGTGTGGCCCAATCACTATGCTCAACCTTCTCCAGGACTCCATTACTTACTAATTTATCAAGTTCTTTTTCAATTTTGGGCTTTAGCGCGTATGGAACTGGTCGTGCCTTTACAAATTTTGGATTTGAGTTTTCCTTCAAAACTAATCTGGCTTTAGGCCCTTTAACTTTTCCAAGCTCCTCATTAAACACCTCTTTGTACTTGATTTTAAGGTCTTCAACTCTGGCTGTCGGATCTACCTCTAATGCCTTGATAGCAGCCCAATCCAATTTTAGAGCGTGGAGCCATTCTCGTCCGAGAAGTGGTCGACAGTTTCCATTTTTCACCACATATAAGTTGAGAAAACAGCTCTGTTCTGACAATTCCACCTTGCATTTAAGAAGACCCAATGGCTTAATTGTTTCACCAGAGTAAGTTTTTAATGTTAAGTTGGTGTCATGAAGTTTTAATTTAGGCCAGAGTCGCTTCGCGTCTTCGTTCGATATAACAGATACCCCTGCTCCAGTATCGAGTTCCATTTTTAACTCTTTTCCGTTAACTACCGGAGAAACCCAAATGATACGCCTATCATTTGTATCGCGTAAGCTAAATAGGCATTCGTCCTCATCATCCAACTGGTGTAGCCGATCCTTCTTTGGTGCTTGACATGCTGGAGCGATGTGACCTACTTTAGCGCAGTTATAACATTTACTGTCCTTGAACTTGCAGTCCTGATGTGCATGATTTGTTCTGTTGCACCTAAAACAGGGCTTTTTAGTTTCATTTTTAGGGTTTTTTCCTTTAGCTGGCTTAGCTTTTTGTGTCTTTTTCTTCCGGTCTCCAATTTTGTGAACCGTACTTGGCGTTTCCTTTCCTTGTAGTTCGCGCACGTCTTTAAGTGCCGACTCAATAGCTATAGCCATGTCAACCGCCTTTACATACGTCAAGTCGCGTTCAGATAATAGACGTTTCTGGATTGTCTCATTCTTTAGACCACAGACGAATCTATCGCGAAGCGAGTCGTTAAGCGTTGCTCCAAAATTGCAATACTCAGAAAGTTTACGTAGACTTACATTGAAGTCCTTCACCGACTCTTCTTGGCGTTGATCACGCTTGTGAAATCTGAACCGCTCGGCTATGATGAGGGGTTTAGGGTTGTAATGTTTCATAAGCAACTCACAAATGTCCTTATAGGATTTAGTGGCTGGAATATCTGGAGATGTTAGGTCTCTTAATATTTGATAAGATTTGCCACCAATCAATGACAAAAGTGCTGGTACTCTTTTATCATCTTTAACTTCATTAGCTAGAAAGTATTGATCAAGTCTCTCATTGTAACTTGTCCACGATTCTATACCATCGTCAAAAACATCAATCTTTCCAATGGCCACCGCCATTTTATACCAAAACGTTTGTGGTACGTTTTCACAACGGGCGGGATTTATTTACCTCGACACCGGTTTCGGTAATTTGTTTTCGGTTTAATTCCGCAAATACGATGAGTCCGTTAACGAAGCTGGATTCGTTCGATGTGTAAATTCATCAATATTCCTCGTCGCCAATATTATGTTCTGAGGTTGTTTAATATAGCTGTAATTGCTGGTTTATAATTCAATAAACAACGACATGTACATTTACTAATCTATTTAGGTACGAACTAAACTATACACGAATACATATATAGTACGAATACATTTGTAGATAAAAGTCATTGTCGTCAATACATAACAACGGGTGTTAAAACAATATTGAACAAGCAAATTCGATGAATTGATATCCCTCCCCGAATGATGTATTATCCTCGAGAGGAAGAAATGTGTTTGGATTTTTTTTAATTAGTATAAACCATGACCTTGAGACTTCGTAAATTCGAATATCTACTATATATAGGTAGTTTTAAAATTCATAACCATAGTAGATTTAAAAAAAAAAGAAGTACGATTTTAAGGCATTGACTTTATAAGGGACTAAAGGCCTGGACTGGGTGTAATATTAGCAGGTGTGTATAGTAATAAATGTACTAAACAAGAAATGTAGAATTGTGTATTCATGATTACTTTTTAATTACCTGGCCATGTGATATTTATCAATCTGATTACTTCATCTAATTACTACTGCTACTATCAGATGATCTTGTTATTTCAGGGGGAGGGATGTATTTGGCTCAAGTTTGGCTAGCTTTAAAATAAATTAAACTTTCATTAATATAAACACTCAAACCAAATTTGACATGTGACCCAGGGGCAGAGCCAAATTTGGCCCCAGTGTCACCATTTGAACAAACTTGGTAGAGGACCATAAGCTGAGGGTAAGTACAAAATATTAAACTGTTGACTCTTGTAGTTTCAGCGAAGAAGATTTTTTAACTTTTTCCCTATATAAGTGTATGTAAAACATGTAACCCCTGGGGTGGGGCCAAATTTTACCCCAGGGTCACCATTCAAACAAACTTGGTAGAGGACCATAAGCTGAGTGTAAATACAAAATATTAAACCTTTGACTCTTGTAGTTTCAGAGAAGAAGATTTTTAAAGTTTTTCCCTATATATGTCTATGTAAAACTGCGACCCCTGGGGAGGGGCCAAATTTGACCCCAGCATACCATTTGAACAAAACTGGTAGAGGATACATAAGCTGATAATAAATAAAAAAAAAGATTAAACCTTTATCTCTTGTAGTTTCAGAGAAGATGTTTGAAGTTCATCCCTATAACTCTATATAAAACTGATCCAACAAGGGCCCCTACGCTCCCCATTAAAGGAAAAATGAACCCATGAACCAAGGTTTCTTATGAGAAAAAAAATCTATAATAATAAAAAAAAACAATAAAAAATAAACATAACTCTATGTATTACTGATCCAACAAGGGGCCCTTAGCTCCCAATGAAAGAAAAAATTAACCCATGGACAAAGGTTTCTAAGAAGAATAAAAGAAAGAAGAAAAAAAATTAAAAATTTTTTTTTTAGAAAAATTAAACCCATGAACCCCAAGGTTTTTCATGAAAAAAAGGAAATAATATAAAAAAGAAATAAAAAAAAAAAAAAAAATATATATGCCCCCAGTGAGATTTGAACCCACGACCTGAATAATTCAAGGGGACATTTATCAATTTAAGGGCAATAAGTCCGGCGTTACTAGGATGATTCTGAAATAAATTTGCCGTGTCACATCCCACTATTGGGATAAACATTATAATCGAGTTTAATGAAACTCAAACCAGCGGTTATCAATATATGGCTGTGGACGGACAGAATTAAGCATTTTTTATCAATTAAAGGGCAATAACTCCAGCGTTACTAAGACGATTCCGAATTAAACTTGCCGCGTCACATCCCGCTATTGGGATAAACATTATAATGAAGTTTAATGAAAATCAAACAAGCGGTTATCAAGATATGCCTGTGGACGGACAGAATTAAGCATTTTTTATCAATTAAAGGGCAACAACTCCGGCGTTACAGGTGCGATTCCGAAAAAAATAGCCGCGTGTCATCCCACTGTCAGGATAAACATTATTACCAAGTGTCATAAAAATCCAACATGCAGTTTTGAAGATATGGCTCCGGACGGATGGACGGAAGGACGGAAGGACGGAATGACGGAAGGATGGACGGACAACGCCAAATTAATATCCCTACGCCTTCGGCGGGGGATAACAAAATAAATGTTGTCACGGAGACATAAACACGCCATGACCGTTTTTTCTTACATTCTTCCCGATTTTTACCATCAGTTCTTCCTACCAAGCATTTTAAATCAATATTGGCGACCTCGCTTCTTTCTGTTCAAATACCTTGACATGCCTTAGATACTGATTACAATTCACCTTTGTAACACGACGTGCTAGAAGTACACATCAGCACAGACTTACAATTGTTCACATGTTAAAGGGATATGTGTGCGTTAGAGTGTGCACTACAACACATTTAAACTGTTGACAGTTACCATGTGTATTTATAAGATTGCGTTATCAAAGTAAAAATGTAAAGGAACTGTTGCTACCTTACCATTAGCAATAATGAAAACCATAATAATGAAAATTTAAAAAAGAAAGAAAAGGAAATCAGCAGGCTTGAACCCTACCTTCCTAAGCACTAACACGACGCCTTTGTCAATGCGCAATAGAGGCTTGTGAATGTTTCATTGCTAATATACATATACTAATAATGATAACATGCTACATTTCATTAGACTGGTGTACGAAAACGTCACTTTAGCAAGTGAAATGGTAACCTTTCAACATTACAAAATATGTGTTTATACCATTTAAGTTTTTCAGACGAGTTCTCTAGAAATTCCAGTTGTAAAGCATGCATATCGACACTTGCATGAGTCACAGTCTGTTAACCATTGACAGATATAAAACCTATATAAAAGTCATTATCCCAAGGATATAAGCTTGTATAAGAGAATAAAAGCATTATATGAAAAAATGACGTGGTGGTTTTGGAATACCGCTTAAGCCGGTGCTGGTGAGAGTTTTTGTTTCTCACATTACCACTCATGAACAGACTCAGTAAAACCGAGTCTGCTGAAGATACTTCCCTTCCGTCTGCAGTAGTCCTAGGTCGTTTGAAGGTATCAACGTATGCTGAAGACACTGCCCTTCCGTCTGCATTATTCTCTTGGTTGTGTTTATTGCGTCAAAATAATCTCCCTTTATACATACATTAAAACTTAATTTCAAGTCTTAATTGAGTCATGGGACCAAGAAGTTATAGCCAGGAAACGAAATCTCTAATTTAATCTGTAAAAGCTCGTATTGTCAACATGGTAAATCCTATATGTGACCCTAACCTTGAGTGAACGGACATCAATACACATTTGTACAAAATGTGTCGGTCAACAAAAGAAGTAAAAGCTGAAAACGAAACCGTGACAGCCGTACATGCGAACGGAGTGCTGTCGTATAGCCCCTCCGACCACAACCGGTAGTGGGCTAATAACTTAACATTATTGCTAACTAAAACTTATATATCAGAGCAATGACCATAAAGCAAAGACATGACCAGACAGCGAAGACCAGAAACACAGACTTTAAAATCCACTCGAACGGCGGATTTGCATAGACAACAATTTGTGTGAACTCAAATTCGCTAGCTATCCAGTCAACTAACAGCAAAATTACGCTACAAAACCGTTTATCAAAACTCTATCCAGGTGTTCAGGTCATATAATAATGTATATGTGCCGATTAAAAGTATAGTTTTCTTCACGGGTTCTTAAAATACCAGTGATTAAATATGCGTAAAATGAATTATGAGCTGAAAACTCTTAATTCAACGCTCCAGTTTTGGGGTTTTGCGTGGCTGCTTAAAAGCCGTTTACATTGTGTCTATAGAGTTTGGATTCGCATAACATGTACGTTATATATATCTCGTCAACAGTAGGTTTAGAAACGGTGTATGTACATATGTTGTAAAATGTGGCTGTTGTTGGCGGGATAGCTACTTTAAGCCGATGCAGCAACTAATTTATGAATAAACTTTATGGAAAGTTGTATGCAATTTAGCTCTGAATTGACAGACCTGTACTTTCAAATTTTCAAAACAGTTCCTACAAAATATAACACGTTTCAAAAAGGTGGTACCATCAAAATGACAAATTTAAGTCTGTATTGAAAACAAAACATCCACGAATCTCTAATGTAACACGTAGTATCAAAATGTATGAATCAACTTTATGAACATTTGTACAAAATTTAATTTTAAATTAAGACGTACATTCAAATGATCAAAACAATGACTCTAAAAACTGAAACGTTTCAAACCGTGGTTTCATCAACATAATAAATTAACGATTTTTGTTTTTAATTTGTCATTTTGATGAAACTATTTTTTGGAATGATTTACATTTTGAAGTAATTGTTTTGAAAATTTGGTAGAGGTTAACTTTCAAACACGGACTTAAATGTGTCCATTTTGGCTGTACTGGCTGGGGGTTTGTCCTCTTAACAAGTTGTGTATTCACGTGAATTATTTCCACATAAAGGGTTCAAATCGAAGTTAAGCATTCCCTATTAAACCTATTTGGTGGACAAATTTTCTAGACACTATACGTCGTAAAGAAGACATTGATATTTATATTGGTTGGAATTAAGTTTTAATGTATGTATAAAATATTGAACACTATCACAGTTAGCCTCTGCAGATCAATACAAACATATGCAGATCAATACAAATATATGCAGATCAATACAAACATATGCAGGTCAGTACAAATGTTTGCAGGTTAATACAAACATCAGAAAGTCACAAAACGTAATTTGTACAGTAAATCAAAATAACAGATGTGAGTTTCATCTAATATACAGTAAATCAACATAACACATGTGAGTTTCATCTAACATCACTGTTTGCACAGTAAATCAGCATAACATATGTGAGTTTCATCTAACATCACTGTCCGTACAGTTAATCAACATAACATATGTGAGGTTCATCTTTTCTCCCATTTCTGCTCATGTGAGATAGGCATTTTCCTCATGTGAGATAACTCTATCTTACATGACATGTGACTTATGACGTCATGACGTTACGTCGACGTCGTCTTATTCTGGCGTAAAATCAGCAAAGTCATTGATTTTATGCCGTTAATAAACACATAATGGGAGAAAAATAATCCATCATGAGTGATCCATGTGAGATAGGGAAATCTCACCCTCGGGATCAGAATTGCAACCAGGCACTCGGCAGAGCCTCGTCCCTGGTTACAATTCTGACCCTCGGGTGAGATTTCTCTATCTCACATGGATACTCATGATGGATTCTTATAATCTCACTGATCTAACGTCACTGTACAGTAAATCAACATAACACATGTGAGTTTCATCTAACATCACTGTTTGTACAGTAAATCAGCATAACATATGTGAGTTTCATCTAACATCACTGTCCGTACAGTTAATCAACATAACAGATGTGAGGTTCATCTAATCTCACTGATCTAACGTCACTGTACAGTAAATCAACATAACATATGTGAGTTTCATCTAACATCACTGTCTGTACAGTAAAATTAACATAACACATGTGAGTTTCATCTAAAATCACTGTCTGTATAGTAAAATTAACATAACAGATATGAGATTCATCTAACGTCACTGTACAGTAAATCAACATAACACATGTTAGTTTCATCTAACACCACTGTCTGTATAAGTTCCATAGCCGCAACTGTAGATCACGCTCAAACTTGAAACGTTATAACTACACTAGAACAGCGCCTTTCTGATCAAGATTTCCGTCCATATCCGCCTTCCAAGGCCGATATTTCCTCCTCATTTAAATATATGGATGGCCTTATGCAGAAGGTTTAAAGTCAAAATTATACTATTATTAAATGAAGGTGTCATTTAAATTGTTGGCGGTTATCCTTCCTGATTTAAGTTCCGAAATTTATGGAAAACAAACTATAGTAAATTTATGTATGAACAGGTTGTTTTTTCTAGACTAGTTTTTTCACTTTAATAAACAGTTTCCACTGATGTTCGTCACCACTTAATTCGTATTCTATTCATTTTGTACTGTCTTGGTCAGTCTCTCTTGACCTACATCTGATGAGTTTTGTAACTGACACAAAAGTACTGTGATTGTTGTATATACATGTTATGTTCTCCATGAAACATCAAGACCACAGTGGCCAAACCTTGGACTTGGACCGATAATCAGAGAGGTCAAAAGCTGAACATCGAAAGTAGTACCATCAGTGGTGTTATCTGAGACTGTGTAATTGATTAAGCGAATGAAATAGGTATGTATGTTTGCTGCTGTTGTATTAAGAATATATTTCCAAAGATATGGGTGCAAAAACAAAGAAGTGCAGACTGGTACTACTTTGTATAAGGTAAGATTCAAACATAACTAGGTTGGTTAGACTGTTGTTATCCAGATTCAATTTGAGCCAAATGGTGGTACATAGATCAGTTGTCGTCATTGTTTATTTGTTGTTGTTTGTTGCTATTTTTGTGTTTTGCATGAAGGTATAGACATTTTAAATTGATATGTGAACTGTGAATTAAGGTATGTGTTATACTGTGTAGAGCTAACATTACGGTCTATGTAAAAATAATAGTGATACAAGTCTATGTTATATAAGGACGTCTGTTCTTGACCATTGCGGTCCGAGTTCGACCTGTGTCGTTTAAAGTTAATAAAGTATATTCCTGATATGTATAATGCGTATACGGTAGGCCGTGGTCATATGCCCACTGCATGCCCGTTACTTACATTGCGTCTGCAGAAAGCTGCGTCCGTATGCAGTTATCAAAGTATACTCCTGAAACGCCCTCTAATTTAGGGTTCACGAAACAGTCGATACTACATTTGGCTGCGCTCTCAGCGGATTTCGAAATCCCTATTGTAATAAAAGTATGAGATGTAATTTAAAAAAGGACGAATCTCTAATGACCTTTTTTACCTTGTATTTATTTATTGTGCTCGAGCTTCTTTTTTTTAAGGAAAAGTAGCATTTACACCACTGAAAAATATTTACGTTACCATGACATATGACTCGTGGTGCCAATCAAATTCCAAAGAAGTCAATGTCCTTCTCCCCACCCATCCATACCCCGCCACCCACACATGTGAAATATAAACAATGACGACATATATTTATTTTAAGCATACAATCAACTATTTTCCTGGAAAGTATACAATAAAATATATACAACTGTTACTCACCACAACATTTCATAAAACATAACCAACACTTGAAGAAACCATTGGTTGGTTCATGCCCGAAACTAGTATCCACGAGGCCCGGATATTGTAATGTTACTGTTTTGAAAACGTCTTGCCATGCTGTATATTTGCATGATCTGTTTATACAAAGGCGATTGGCTGCAATAATCAAAACATAGGTTATGCTCATGTCGCGTGATAATGCTATTTCTTGATTGGATCGAGCTGTTCGGTTGCTTTTACTGAAAACTGCAACGCCCTAAAACTTCTTGCACATGCGTAGTTGGATAAATGGCTCTGGTACAAAACATTTATAGCATATTTTTCTCGTATGCGATTTATTCTGCACTCTCGGGACTGCGGCCCTCGAGAAGCAGTATAAATCGTATTTACTGTACTCGAAAAATTATGCTATAAATATTACCTAACTACGGCAGCCTAAATATGTTTTAAGAACAATAGTTAATGATAAACAATATTGTTTAAGCAGTTGTTTTATCAAGTTCTAAATTGTTTCAATTCCGCCAATGAGATCTTGTTTGTCCGGGTACGTTTCTGTAAATTTGGGGGGCCGTTCTGGAATTCAAATATTTTCGGGTACGTTTCTGTATATATAAATGTACCCCGGGTACCTTTCTGTAGTACCCGATACGACAATGACACCATCAGCTGCAGTTTGGGGGTGCCTCATTACAGAAATGTATGTCTGACCTAGTTAAACAATAAAAGCTAACAATAAGCATTGACTGGTTGTGTCAGGTATGTATAACATAGCTCTATTCTTGCAAATAATCTATAAATCTCTCTACAACCAAACATGTAGTAATAAATCAGATTGCATCATAGCTCTAATGGTTTTCCTTTGTTCTTGATTATGATATCATTTTCTTGTACCATAGCTGTAATGGTTTTCCTTTGATCTTGCTTATGATATATTTTTCATAAACCTGCATGAAGGTCTGAGCCTAAACCGTGCTATAAATGCCGGTATATTTCAGCCGTGCTATAAATGACAGATTCGGTAATTATACCATGGTCATTCTCGCCCTCGATCGATTCTCCTATCATCTCTCGTGTTTGGCGCCTGGAATTATGGGGGGGAAAGTAGTCCGGTCAAACATGGCTGCCCCTATCACGTATCACGCAGGACACGCCAGTGAAGACGATATTCAACAAAGACAATCCTTGTACGTATGGAAGAATCATGTGAAGAATTTGTTATGGTGCATGACTTTGACTTCATTTAGAAGTAATATGAAATAGGCAATGCCTAGATAACGGAAATAATTTAATTAGAACGCGTTATGTTTCAGTAGTGCATGTGCACACCGAATTACTGCACCGCGGATGAAGTCCTGAAAAATCAGGAGGGCACCTGCCGAATATCAGTGATGAATTTGAAAAATTCGATATGACGTCAGCGTGATACCATTTACGCGCGTGCTGTTATAATTTACACACAACTTGTCAATCAAAACGACTAAAACCGTTACCAAAAGAGCACTCCTTGTCCAATAATATACAAAGGCGATTGGCTGCAATAATCAAAACATGGGTCATCTTCATGTCGCGTGATAATGCTATTGATCGAGCTGTTGTTTTTACTGAAAACTGCAACGCCCTAAAACTTCTTGCACATGCGTAGTTGGATAAATGGTTCTGGTACAAAACATTTATAGCATATATTTCTCGTATACGATTTATACTGCTTCTCGAGGGCCGCAGATACTCGAAAAAGTATGCTATACGTAATATTTATAGCATACTTTTTCGAGTATATGCGATTTATACTGCTTCTCGAGGGCCGCAGGCCCGAGAGTGCGGCGGCCCTCGAGAGTGCAGTATAAATCGCATACGAGAAAAGTATGCTATAAATGTTTTGTACCTTAGAAATTGCTAGTAATTGACATTTTGATTGACAGGTTGTGTGTAAACTTACAACTATGCGCGTGTGCAATGGAGTAGGCCATGGTATAACTGCCGAATCTGTCATTTATAGCACGGCTGAAATATACCGGCATTTATAGCACGGCTTAGGTTCAGATCTTCAGGTTTTTGAAAAATATATCATAAGCAAGAACAAAGGAAAACCATTACAGCTATGGTACAAATATTACATAAACCTGAAGGTCTGAGCCTTAACCGTGCTATAAATGCCGGTATATTTTAGCCGTGCTATAAAATACAGATTCGGCAGTTGTACCATGGTCTACTCAATTTTACGCGCGCGCAATTGTAATGTTTACACACAACCTGCCAATCAATTACCAAACTGCACTCCTTGACCCTGCATTTGCCAAAAAATACGAAGGCGATTGGCTGCAGTAATCAAAACATTGGCCATGCTCATGCCGCGTGATAATGCTATTTCTTGATTGGATCGAGCTGTTATTTTTACTGAAAACTGCAACGCCCTAAAACTTCCTGCACGCGCGTACTTGGATAAATGGCTATGGGACAAAACATTCATAGTATGTTTTTTCTCGTATGCGTTTTATAGTTGCACTCTCGGGCTAGACCCTCGAGAAGCAGTATAAATCACATATACTCGAAACAATTATGCTATAAATATTACACATGAACAGACTGACTAAACCGAGTCTGACTCTTCTCTCGTTTGTGTTCGTTGCTTTCGAAAGATCATGTACTAGTACTAGATATTAATAATATTAAATCTTTATTGGCATTCACACCAGCGTTCGTTTAGTGCATTGTGACAGCCATACTTTTACTTTGAAATTTGGATGATGTGATAAAATGGCTTATTATGCGTTTATAAATCCGAAATTAAATAATGGATGAATTGATAACACTCTTTTATCGTTTTTACACTTTAATCCTATGTAAATAATAATCCTATAAATTATTTTATTTAGATGTAAAGGGCACAGTTTCTGCCATATAAGCATTATTTCTGATATTGTGTTCACGTCAATAGTTTTGAATTACTATCGTGTATTGCCATTGCTGAAGCCTAAAGAATGCATTTGGTTGAAAATTTCACTTGGTCATACCCCATTCACTTTTGATCTTTTTTTTCATAAATATGGCTGACCAATAGTTCTTAAGTCAAACTTGCGGACTGAAACTTTTTCTGTGGTTTCTGAACTATCCCGAGCAAACAATTTATAGTCGTTACATTTTGATTTGCATGCATTGAATGACTATCTATTATGGTATAAGTAAACCGCATTATTGTGTCAATGGTTAAAGGGAGGTAAGCACATTCTAAAATTTCAAATATGCACGTTTAATTTGCTCCCATGCGATACTATAAAATTGAACAATAGTTAATAATGATACTTTCTTATTTGTTTGTCAGATAAACTGTAAACCATTGTATAAAAATTACTATACTGACAACCATCATTTTAATTCGCTTTATAACGATAGCTGTTCTAACCTGTATTATTTAATACATCCTTGAAATAAGAAAAAGGAAAATAATAGTCTAGACATAGTGTGTGTTACTGTTTAATGTCCCATAAGTATTGTTTACATATGTTATACTTTACCAATATTTAGATTGAAAATTTAGATTGTATCTGCTAATATAACGATAAAGTTGTGGAATTCAACGTTTAAAGAAACTCTCCCAACAATATACACTTAAAGGGAATGTAGCACCACAGCCAAACTATCTTTATTATTGAGAGTTCTGAAAGAAATGAATCAAGGTGAAAGAATTTCCAAAATCGGATGATAAACAAAGAAGTTATGATTATTTGAAGGTTCTGTTGAAACGGATGTGGAAGCCGCCATTTTGAGAGCTATGACATCACAGTTCTAATGACCATATATGGAATATTTATAACTATAAAAAATTACTGATTAATAGGAAAAAATGACAGCTACTGTATGAAAAATATGTATACTTAATGGCAATAATGCTTTATATGACCAGTAAAGGATTTTGTATCATTTGCAGCGACTTTCTTTGCTTTAAATGATTTTGATCAATATTCCATATATGGTAATTTGGAACTATGACGTCATAGTTCTAAAAATGGCGGCTCCTATATTCGTTTTAGAACAACCTTTAAATGGTCATATCTTTTTTGTTTATCATCCGATTTGGATAATTATTTCACCTTTTTCCAAGTTTTTCAGAACTCTCAGTAATAAAGCTTGTTTGGCTGTGGCGCTACATTCCCTTTAATATATGCTACATTGTACAATGTTTGTATACTATATTCAATACCACAAGATGTCATTACTGTAATGAACTGAGTGAATAATATATTCGATATGATTTGATTTGAAGATATTAGAATATGAAAAACGTTTTACAAAATACTTTAACATAAATGAGTTTCTAAGTCAAAGAAAAAGCCATATGTTTGCTAAAATGCAATACAGAGTTATTAGATTAACTGACTGAAGTAGAGCTTTATTTTATAATAATATATGTAGTTGTAGATTTCAGCCATACCTCCCAGTATGTAATATATCAAAATTTAGATTTGCTTCGACTAAATTAAGAGTCTCATCTCACAGACTACAAATAGAAGCAGGACAATGGAATAAACCAAACAGAATACCGATAAATGAGAATACCGATAAATAAGAGAAAAAGTAGTTTTTGTAATATTTTAGAAGATGAGTTTCACTTTATGTTAGAATGCCCGTTATATTCCGATCTGAAAAAACAATTTATCAAAAACTACTATTGGAATAGACCGAATATGCATAAAATGGTTTTGTTAATTAATTCAACATGTACAAAAGAAATAAGAAACATCGCCATTTTTATAAATAAAGCCTTTAATAAAAGGAACGAAACTATGTTTGCCAATAACTGAGACTATATGTCGTATCATGTATTAAAAATTGTTGTAGCTTTGCTAATAATATGTATGTTTACCTGCATATGTATACCTGGTTGATAAGCATCTACTGAAAATTAATTACGTGTTCATACAAATAAAAGCTATGAACTATATGAAATCACGTATGGCATGTAAGAATATACATGTATAAGTATCAACAGTTAGTATGTTAAATATATAATTCTCCTTAGTTAAAAAATCTTCTCCTAACAATGAAGAAGTTCATTATACATGTATATTAGGCCAAAAAAAAAAAGTTGTTTGTTTCCGCTAACATTCCCAAAAAAAATAGGGTAGGTAGGTAGGCATAACTTTTTTTTTATTTAAGAGGCAAATTTTGTGCTATAGGTATGTGAACTGACAGCATTGTACACAGTTTATCATTGACAAGGCATGTTTGTGCTACACATAGTATCAACCTACAGCATTGTACACAGTTTATCATTGACAAGGCAAGTTTTGTGCTATACATAGTATCAACCTACAGCATTGTACAATTTCATTGAAAATGCAAACTTTAAGCTTTAAGATGCAGGACCGGTATCTCGAGACCTTCAGAATAGAAGGAAAAGGCTTCTGTTGGTTAAATATGTAATAAAAATAGCAATACCAAAATATTAGCCACCGATTTCAACATAAAACATAGAATTTCGACTTTCCAAGTTTTTTATCAAAACATTTCTTGAATCTGACTATGAAAGAAAAAATAAAATTCCCTGGTTGTGGTGGGACTCGAACCCGCAACCTGCTGCTCACAAGACAAGCGCTCTAACCACTGAGCTATCGAGGTAGTTGAAATAAACGATAATACAAGTCCTTTTTAGTCCTAACACTGAGTTAAACACATTCAAACTGTAAACAAACAAACAAGAATTCCAAATGTTAATTTTCTCCATGTTTATGAAACATTTCGGTGTTATCATTTTAGATTAATTCATTTTTAGGGGAGTGTAATACATAGCCAAATCATAATTTGAAAGTATGCATGTAAACAAACTTGACCTCCCTATACCGGTCCTGCATCTTTAACATATCAACCTACCAATTTCACTGAAAAGGCAAATTTTAAGCTAAACATATCAACCTACAGCATTTTACATATTTTTTCAGTTTGAAAATACTACTATTAGTGACCTTTTCCACTTTTGTTTTTGACAGTGTTGGCTGGGTTCATTTAGCAATTTGTAACGACAAGGTGGCAGGAGTTTTACACTCGTTGGAACTGACAAAAACACTCACAAACTGCTGGAGGGGCGAGTGGATTTTTCGAGACCTGACAGTTGTGACAGAATTTCAAGTGCCTGTTGTATTTTGATAGTAAAAAATGACAACATGAATTTAAATGCATGCTATCATTTTTTACCATTAAAAATACTAGTGAAAACTTGATTTCACACAGTTTTAATACCATCAAACATCATGGTGTTTCAGAGCAAAATTTTCTTGATAAATATTTACTTCTGTACTTTTTTATCTTACAATTAACAGCTATTATAAAGGATTTAAATTTATCGACAAAAAAGGAAATGTGACAAAACCTCGTAAGAATTTTCTCCATTGATGTTGGTGGAAACCAGGGTCTTCACAAGGTTGATGGCTTGAGGATGATATGAAAGAAATAGTTCGTAGAATGTCCAAGAGAGTGGACACACTGACAAATTTTGTATAGGCTTGTTATTGTGAGGGCAGATGCCCAAATTCACGGCCAAAATACACGTTGGCCGATCCGTGGAGGCTGCCATATTGGATCGACTGCTGACGATAAAAACGAGGACAACCAAATGAATACGTTTTTCGTACTCATTTATTTCGTTCCGTCTACGTTTCGCAAACATTTTCTTTCGTACCCAAACATTTTCGTACCAAAATCGGAAAAAAAAGTTTAGGGTCGGGGGGTAAAATTAGGGTCGGTCGGGTTAGTGGAAACAAACAACTTTTTTTTTTACGCCTTATAATTGTATGTTTTTTTAATTTGAAGACTGAATTTGACTGACTAACCCTATCCCTAACCTGTATATGTGTATTTATCATGCAGATATGCACTTTTCTGCCTAATAAAGGGGTGACCTATTAAATTTTGCTTTAATTAGTCACTGACCAATAAAGCAAATCAATGCGGAATCCCTCGGAGTTTATTGTACGTAACGTTATCTGACGTCAAGCAACGTTATCCGACGTCTTGCACGAAATGTTGACCTCATAAAACAAACCAAAACAAGCAACATGGCGACGTCCTCGATAAGCGTACCATTCTGAGAAATAGGTAATAATAGTAATTCATACAGAAAATATGGATAATCTACATGATAAATAGAATATTATTCTCTATGTATATTCGCATGGGCGGTTAGCCTATTGGAAATTTGAAAATAAACTATAAACATGAACTTTTGTGTCTGAGTGACCTTGGTGATAATGAAGGCATTTGCAAAGTTTGAATGAATTTGAATAAACAAAATCGAAGACATAATAATGTGATAACAATGTTGCCACCTTCTTCCAAGGCGAGAAAAATATGTTTGTGTCATTAGATTTTAAACTACGTGGAATTCTACACCATACTGTAATGGCACTTCTAATTCTACGATTGTGTCGAATAGCGGATGTGTAGAACTGCTAGGTTTGGTGAAAAAATACTCAAAAAATGACTTTTAACCCCAAACTGATGACCTTGTCTGCGACCTTGACCTGCATATTAGGCTTCCATTTCTTTATCAAACTTACCAATATGTATATATGTCACAGTCAAGATAAAATATTATTTTTTTGGTCATTTGTTTAACTTTATCGTTATTTCTTCATCAAACTTTCTATTGACCTTCTGTGTGACCTCGACATTGTAAGGTCACGTGACTGTTGTCATTAAGTGTATCGATCGTAAGTTTGACGAAGAGGAGTAGTTCTCGGGAAGGGGAATTTATAAGCAACATTGTTGGCATTTGGTCTTATGTACCGTACGGGTGAGATGAACTGGTGAGACACGAGGAGTTAGACGGGATAGCATACTTTCCTTATTTATGGAGACTAGACCTGTATGTATTTTATAAAAGAGGATTAAACTAGCTTCGGTTCGACGGGTTTCTAATGTTGACCATTTTATTCTGAGACATGACTTGAATTGGTCCATCGTCTACAAAACCATCTAGCTGCAGTTCTTTGGAGTTTTTCCAACCTGTATCAGTTTTGTAGTGGTATCTGATATAAGGCCGAATCAGAGTATTTGGCCCAGACAATCAACATATTACATTTGAAAACGGCGGGGGAAAATGTTCACAAGTTGTGCAGAAACTATGTTTCATTATTGGGTCACAGTGACCTTTGACCCCAAATCCAATAAGGGGCATTCAGTCATCAAGGACAATCAATGTGTAAAGTGAGATAACTGTAGGTACATTCCTTCACACGCTATTGAGCGGAAATATGTTTATCAGGTCATAATGACCTTAGCCTTTGATCCGAAGATAAAAAAGGTCATCCAATCATCAAGGACAATCAATGTATACAGTTTGATTACTGTGGATGCATTCCTTTCCACGTTATTGAGCCGAATCGACTTTTCATTATCAGGTCACAATGACATTGACCTTTGACCCCAAACGCTAGCTGGTCATCCTCTTATCAGGGACACTCAATGTATACAGTTTGATTACTGTGGATGCATTCCTTCACGTTATTGAGCGAAAACGATTTTTCAATATCGGGTCAGTGACATGGACCTTTAACCCCAAAATCAATAGGGCATCATCCTCTTGTCAAGTACAATCAATGAATAAAGTAAAGATGACTTTGTGTGCATTCCTTCACAAGTTACTTAGCAGAAATGAGTGTTCATTATCAATTCAGTGGCGTTGACCTTTGACCTACTGACCAAAGTCGAAAGTCAATAGGGGTCGTCATATCTCCAAGGACAATCAAGTTATACAGTTTGAAGATGGTGGGTGCAATTCTTCACAAGTTACTGAGTGGAAAAGAAAGTGCCGCCGCGACCAAACAAAGTGATCCCTAAATATATGTCATACTATGCAGGTGATATTATAAAGTATCAAGATTTGAAGGTAAGTCAAGTGGAACTCGAGGTATTATTACTTCATTTTAAAGCTCATGTTATGCGTTCAGTCTGTCCTTGAAATTTAACTTAAAATCTAGAATTATAATATTAAATGCCAGATAGAAAACACAAAGGTCAAATTAGGTTAAAGTTGATTCCACTGAAATTTGATCTTTGACCTATTGACCAGAAGATATCTGATCAACTTAAGGGGAAACAAAACTAGATCCAACAGTTTCATGTAAGTCAGGAACAACTTGAAATGTTAGTCCAAACCATTTTTGTGTCACCTGCTTAGCATGGCAGACACTTAGGGATCACTTTGTCCGTCGTCTGTCGTGGTCGTCCGTCACACTTTAACCTGCAACCTAACCTTGGCCATCTAACCCAAGGACTGCTGTTACATTGACAGAGATGTGCCCCCTTTCATAAAACTTTAACCTGCGACCTAACCAGGCTCATAACTGGCCATAACTTAAGAAGTATTTGACCTATGTTCTTCATGAAACTTCACACATTCATCTTACCACACAGAATATTGTAACCAATGTCCAATAATTCTGACTTTCATTTTGCAGAGTTATGCCCTCTTTCATAAAACCTTAACCTGCAACCTAACCAAGCTCGCAACTGTGAATAACTTAAGAAGTATTTGACCTATGTTCATGAAACTTAACACACGTATTCATATTACCACAGAATATTGTTACCCATGACCAATAACTCTGACTTTCATTTCAGCAGAGTTATGCCCTTTTTCATAAACCCTTAAACGGCAGCCGAACCAAGCTCGTAACTGGCTATAGCTTGAAAATTATTTGACCAATGTTTATGAAACTTTACACAGATATACCTCTTAACCCAAGGAAGGTCGTTACACGTCCAATAACTCTGACTTTCATTTTGGCAGAGTTATGCCCACTTTTCATAAAACTTTAACCTGCAACCTAACCTAGCTCATAACTTGGGAAAATATTGACCTATGGTCATGCAACTGTATACAGTTCTTCCTTATCAATTATCCAATGCAAATGTATGCCACTTTTCATAAACTTCCAAACTTAAACAAACAAGAGGCACAAGAGGGCCTGTAGATGCTCTACTGTGTAAAGATGTCATATTTAGCTTTTTCCTATATAAACTTTGGGTTGCCACGGAGGCCATTTTAATTATTGCAAGAAAACAAAAAACACAAACTTAATAGACGCCAACCATTGTGATAAAATTTCAACAAAATCGTTCAAAAGGTTTCAGAGAAGATTTCATATTTAACCTTTTCCTATATAACTCTATATAAACCTTGGGTCACCATGGCAACCATTTTGATTATTCGATGATAACAAAAAACACAAATTTGATAGAGGCCAACCCAAGGAATGTGTATATGATATTTCACTGGAATGGATTAAGTTGTTTCGGAGAAGATGTCGTTTGAAATCTCTTTAAATTTGACCTAATTTTAGCCATGGTGACCATTTTGGATGACTGACGGCGGCGAAAAACATAAATCTGAGGAGAACTATCCCAAAGATCATTGTGATTAAGTTTCATCAAAATCTTTCAACAAGTTTCAGAGATGTCATTTTTAGCCTTTTCCTATATAACTCTATGTAAACTTTGGGTCGCCGTGGTGGCCATTTTGATTATTCGACGATAACAAAAAACACAAACTTGATAGAGGCCAACCCAAGGAACATGTATATGATATTTCACATGAATGGAATAAGTGGTTTTGGAGATGTCGTTTGAAATTTCCTTAAATTTGACCTAGTTTTAGCCATGGTGGCCATCTTGTATGACTGGCAGCCGCAAAAAACACAAATCTGAGAGGAACTATCCCAAAGATCATAATAATAAAGTTTCATCAAAATCCTTCAAGCGGTTACAAAAAAGATGTCATTTTTAGCCTTTTCCTATAGAACTCAAACTTTGGGTCGCTGTGGCGGCCATTTTTCACAATAATGGAATAAGTGGTTTCGAAGATGTCGTTTGAAATTTCTTTAAATTTGACCTCGTTTTAGCCATGGTGGCCATCTTGGATGACTGGCGGCCATGAAAAACACAAATCTGAGAGGGGCCCTTCCAAGTAAAATTGTGATGAAGTTTCATCAAAATAGTTCAAGCGGTTTCAGAGGAGATGTCGATTTTTATAAAATTGCTAACAGACAGACGGACAGACAGATGGACGAAAAGTGATCGCATAAGCTCGCCTGGCCTTTGACCAGTAGAGCTAAAAACTATGACTTTGACCTTTGATCTTTAAAGAACCTGGACATCAACTTAACCAACGCCGATGGGGTACATAGTATTTGTTGTCGTAAAATTGAACTTAAATTAAAGTTTATTGGGAGAGCTAAACAGAGAAAAATAAACAAGTATAAGTTACTTCCACTTTATTGAAACAATATATAGCATATATTAAAGTGCAATAACCACACTGTCCTGTGACTGCACACCTACTCTATCTCTCAACAGTAGCATTTAACCACATCCTAGTGATAACAAAATGCCCTAAATAACTATGCCGTCATTATTAGCTCACAATGTGCTTTACTGAAGGGCATCTTTGTCAACTGGGGTTAGCCATTGTCAGAGACATTCCATTTAAACAGCAGGGTTAGAGTATTAAAGTACTAAATGTAAACACAAGGCATATAGCAACTTTCATACCAAGCCCTTACCCTTCATAATTACATTTCTTACATGAAGATGTATAGAAAAGTAGAAATAAATGCTAACAATGGATGACCCCTGTTGCCTTAAATGCTATAAATTTAAGACTTTTCTAGGTCATTAAACTGCCTTAAAGGAACGGCTGGCAAATCTGAGATGGTATTGAGGTAAATTATGATAACTAAGGACAATAGGTCCACTTTGTACCTGTTTGCAATTCCTGGAAAGGTGGAGGCTCTAGTTAAGCAACTGTATAAAAGTGTCGTTACAAAGAGAGATAATTTGAAAATCTATAAAGATATTTTAATTGACAATTTGCGCAATGAAATGTTGCAGTTTTTTTATACTCTCTGAAGGGTATTAAGAAACAATGGTTTCTGCAGGACTTTTTTATAATTTCACAACCAACAATTTTATGAGTTCTCTGACAAATTTGAATAATGCACTCACTCCCTGTATATATTAGTTTCAATTATATTTATTAATAGTTTATAAAAATTCTTTCACCATTCTTAATTGCCAGTCGTTACTTTAACACTGAATTCAAAAAAAGTTCTACAAAAGCACAAGATTCTAAATATGAGCATGAACTTGCTTGGACTATTATTGTGTTACAATGTAACAGGTAACAACAGGTAACCAGTAAACACGAGGTCCCTAGTGTACTGGTCATGTTTAAAGTGGGTCTTTAATTTCTTCCTCCCAATACGAAAGAGCAGACAAACTAACTTTGAAGATTAAATAGTCATTCCATTATTTGAGTCACATTGTGCCACCCTTTTCATATAATACAGCTTCCCAGCTTATGGGTTTTTTCAGGAAATGTTTGCCAACTATTTCTTTCAATATAAACGTCTGAACCACCTCCTGTTGTTATCGTTGAATTATGAGTTTATACCTACTCTTAATTCATTTTTACATTTTCAATTACAGGTATTTTAAGTACCCGCGAATAAATCTATACTTTTAATCTGCACATATGCATTGTTTTATAGCAGTTTAGATTCAAAGCACAATTTTTTTTAATTCGGAAATAAATGTTTACATTGTGGCAAGGTAAAATCTAATAATTCAAATGACCATCATAATTTGTCTTACAACGAAAGGCGTCCAAATGTTTATAATTTTCTCATAAACATTCAAACTTGGGAGGAAGGAAAAACCCTGGATGAGTTTTCACTCTTTATAATTTAGCACTTTTTCATTCATTTTATGACTTATAAATCGCCTGTGTCACAACAAACAAATGAATTTAGCAATAAAAATTGCTATATATTATACGAATAATTCTTCTTTCAAACGAAATAAATAAGTGAAGTTCAGAAACACAAGTGTTTTACTGTTTTTCCACTTATACGACTTAACTTTCTTCGATGACAATGACCAAACTTATATGCAATAAGAATGAATTTAATATATTATGAAATGTACTTAAATTTCAAGTATCAAATATGAAAATTACAAAAGATCTGATGAAGATTTACAAAATTAGAAAGGTTATCGATAGTAATGAAACTAAACAAAACTATCAGGTTTAATAATTCATTAGTCATAAATTAGTTACAAATTTGATCTATCAGTTATGTTTAAACTTCAATAAACTTACAAATTATGAGAAATGAAATGACAAGACAATGTGATATTGTTACTATGTAACTAGCAGTGAGCCTGGACAAGGTATATATATCACAGTGAATACTAAGCATTCCTGCTCTCCGCATGTTGGTCTATAGAGCTACACACTTACTGAGTGACACCTAGAACTAATTTAGGTCTAAAAGTTTAACATTAGCAGTGGGATATTAAAGGGGGTACATTACGTTTTTTTCTAGGAAAATCAAAAAAAAAATTCAAGTCATGATAAAAAATGTAAAAACCACGAAAATAGTGTTTAATTGCACGGTGTTGTTTGAATCTAAAATTTCAATTCAGTAAATATTTTGTATGAAATAAGCCTTAAAATGCAAAAGTAACCCTGGCGCGTCCTAGGATAACACACATTAATGTGCACAGAATGTAATTCCTTATAATTACCATTGATTTTTCTATTCTAAATGTATGAGCCTAAAATGTTTTAGACTCATACATTTAGAATAGAAAAATATAATTATCAATTTAAGTCGGACACCTAGTACCCCCCAGTAAAAGCCTGGCATACCCCCTTTAAGCATTCCTGCTCTCTACATAATTCTCTTTTTTTTATTATAAAAATTCACTTTGCCAATGACAAAATGGACTGATATCAATTAAGGCTGGGTCGAGGAGTATTTTTCCATCAATTAATCAGTTCTGACTTGAACTTCTTTCTACTAGTACCCATTATTTCAGTGAACAAGATCATAACAGTAATACGGAAGTACATATAATAATGGAATGAAACAACACTTTATCCAGTTTCATTCATCTGAAAGTCGTAAAATGAATACATAATTTGATAAAAACATGGAACTTTTTTCCTGACATTAGCAAACAAATTTAAGAACTGTTTTAAAGTGTTAGCTTAAAGATCCACATTTAATCAAATTGAAAAATCCAGGTCGAGTTTCAAATAAATAATCGGACATGAAACATATCACAATGTGACATCACACACAAGCATAGTTAGCAGGCAATATTTATCATTCAAATTTAAAAATTAAAATACTAAACGTACATAAATTATACATTATGGAAAATTTCTTAATACGTTAATAGCATTGCTTATACAACGTTGACAGTAGGTAATTCACAGCCATGGTTTTCTTATTACAGCACGTTTTACAACTATGACAATACAAAATTCATCCAACTTTTAACAACTTAAGAAACATGTACAATGATTTTATACTATAAATAGACATTTTTTTCTATAAATAGACCTGAACATAGTCCAGTCCAATATATTTAGAATGTGTAAAAATTGAACATATTTCTGTTGGTTTTGATTTTGATATTAAACGAACACATGTAATCCAGGCATTAATGATTTTTTTTTTAAATAATTGAAGTTTGGCGCCAAAATAAATCCTGGATGGCTGGTAATCGACGAATTCAGAAATCAACATACATCCATTATAAATGTTACACACATGAGGTATTTGAATGTATACTGAAAATGAATTGAAAACTCATGTCTTACTAAACATGTAACAACATAAGCAAAATAAAGATAAATTAGAAATACACTGGTCCCTCGTATTTTGCCTCTCTACATCAACAACTGATATCTGACACTAGATGGATGGAACAATGGTCCAGATTTGGACTTTCTGATTTGCTCGCGCATTCGCAGCTTTTCTTAACAAATTAACAAAAACTGGTAGCGAAATGATGAAATTGTATATAAAAGGGGTTGATGCACTATTTTCAAACAAGATTTATTTAAACGGGCTCTGACAAACTTCATAAAATCTAAAAGAATTATCAAAATGCCATGAAAAATAAAGGAGATAAGACCTATTGAAAATTTGCAACATAAATTGAGGTGGCCAGCTTGGAACGACGACGTAATCGCACCTTTTTACTATATACAGCATATTGACAAAATATATTATAAAGCATAGAAAATCACCGACATTTAATCAGTATGCCGTATATGGTAAAAAGGCACGATGACGTCATCGTTCAAAGATGGCCGCCTCCATTTGCGTTTCTTTGCAAATTCAATGGGTCGTACCTCCTTTATTTTTCATGGCATTTTGATAATTCTTTCAGCTTTTTTCAAGTTTTTGAAAATAGTGCATCAATCCCTTTAATGTGTACTATCCCATACTCTATTATATGGGTGCAATTACTTTTTGTTTTATTTGAACTGATCACTTTGTAGAGGCTAAGAACAAAAAAAATTCACAGTGAAGAAATCAAAAGCACGAAGCGACCGACCGTTGTTTCTTAATGGTGAAGATTTCCCTTTATAGTTTCTATTCAACTTAGTGACACTTTTACCACAGGCATATTGTTAGTCTCTACATAGATCATGCTATTAATTTTGAAGAGTAGCAAAATCTTCATGAATAATTTGTTGAAGTATTTGTAAATTTTAGGTAACTGATTGGTTGAAAAAGTTGGATAAACACTCAAGTAAAACTGAAATCTATCAAAACGATTTTTTCTGTCTCTATCCAATTTCATTTAAACACTGATTTCGGTATTCCGATTTTAATTCCTAGGAACACTTGACCTGTCAGACAACAGTAATAATTGGCAGCCACCTGTTGTCGATGTAGAATATCAGAATAACAACTGGGGACCAGTTTAAATTTGAGATTTTCATGCAACATGATTTTAATGGCAGGTAACTCCAGTATATGCTCAAGACGATACACAAGCGAATTATGTCCCTTCTTCCATCAAGTAAGTCAGTGAGTGGTGAGCTGTTCTTGCAGGGGAGGTAAACATTCACACCAAAAGATTCCTAGATACTTCAGTAACCTCCCTTTGTAGAAGCACTGTTCATGGAGTATTACCCAGGGGAAAGCACCATTTAGTTATTATAAAACTTGAAAGCTTTTTATTGTTTTATTATTATTTATTTTTAAGATACACAATGTATATATGTATATTTTTAAGTTTTAATTTATTATTCACCTCTAAATGACCCTTATGCCTTTAGAATATAAATTACACGTTACAATAAAGCACCTTAATAAAGCTAATATTTGCATTATAAATGCATTCCTACTAGCAATTCGCTTAAGATGTGTTAATTTTATCTAGCCTTTCTTTATAGCTGGCTTATCAGTGAAAATTAGCAAACCTGTAACAATTATATTTTGATAAATTAATATTAATAGCTGTTGAGTTAGTGCAGTTTAATACTATGCAAACATAACAAGATTATCACAAACAGAACGGAACAACTGTTAACCTGAGAATAGTCTCGCTAATTAAATTAGCTTGCCTCCAGAACGATTTTAATAGACAGTTTTATTCTGATTAGTAATGTGATAAAGAGGTCTCATCTTATAACTAGAAAAGTCACATTTACAAATGTAATAATTTGGGGTTTTCAAAAACCTTCATAATTGACTCAACTATCCAATTTTGGTGCCACGATGGCTGCATATTGTTTCCACTCCTAAGGCCAAATCAAATTATATGTGGTTCCTATTACATGCTGAAACAAAATAGGGTAGGTAGGGAAGGAAAATATTTGAATTTTATATTTTGTCTCCCCTCCCCCTCCCCCACCCCACTACTTAAAACCTAATTAACTAACATAGATATATATTTATTGGTCAAGTACAGGACAGATTTTTTTGATATTTTCGTTTTTTTGATATTTTTTTGATATTTTTTTGTGGGGTGGGTGGGGTGGGGTGGGGTATTTAAATGTTCAAACCACACATGTAATTTTATTTGGCCTAATGCTTTGGAATAGTTATTTGGCCAAATAAACCTTTATAAATCTTATAGCACTAATTGTTAAATAACAGAATATTTTGGTTAAAAAAAATTGAACTATACACCCCTAAACAAGCGGCAGAACACTTTTCTCGCCAAATTTCCAAGTCTGGACAGTATACATTCTCGAGGCAAGCTGTTTTAATACTTACAAATGTAACAGAATGGCCAGCTGTATTATATTGCACGTAGATGCATGATACTGGTCAAAACTACAACTAGAATTCCCACAAAGTTTACACGCTACCTCCGTAACCGATTGGTTTTATCGAGAATATAGCATGGAAACAGCGTCATAATGACTACCTCTGCAGCAGAAAACACAAAGGAACAATATTATAAGTGTTTAATATTGAAAGCTGAAGATTGGGGTTTTGTGTGTTCTTTTATGCATTTTGCAATATGTTACAGTGGTGATTATTATACCAAAAGTTCTGCAAACTGTGTAATTTGTTTAGAATTTAGGCATTTGTCGTATAAAAAAAATAAAAAAATTCACACCCCGCCCCTATTTTAAAATAAATTTGGATGAGAAACTAGCAATTAATTTATTATGGCCTAATTGTAGTTTTAAGTTTTGACAAATACATGTATATTTCATTACACTGGGATCTATATCAGACAAGATTAAGCGTGTATGGTGCATCCCCCTGGACCATCCTCCATAGCTGTCCCTCCTCTGTCTCGCTGTCCTCCTCCCCCTCCCCTATACCGTATACCGCCAAAACCCCACACACCTCCTCCTGCTTCCCCGCCATCACATTCTCTACATCACACCACAACCTGTCAATACTGTCCGCTACTTCACGATCATCAACGACTGTTTGACCCATTTGGCCTACTTGACTCGTGTGGCCTATTCCACTCACTGATTCCGAGTTGAATTTAGTTTTTGGTCTATGATGATGATTGGACACCGAGACGTATTTAAAGTCAATGTTAGATTTCCTATTGTTTTCGACACTCGGCGAGTGTTGTGACGCGCCGACGGCTTCATGGTTGTCCATGACAACGACGTCTAAGTGCTGGTTGGAAGAAAGATCTGTAGTTACCGTAGATGCATTGGCATCAATGGAGTCTTCATGACAAGAGGTCTGAAAGAGGAAAACACGGATGAAAGTTACTCCAGACACAGAAGCTATCAAACTGTTTGTTTAAAAATATTTGCGTAAACAAGCATTACCAGATATAATGACAAAAAATTCGGTATCGAACAATGATAAACCACAGTCATGAACCACACCTGTAAAATTGGAAAACTCAATATCTTGGCAAGATTTTGCTGTTAAATCATTATTAAAATAGTAAAAAATGAGATTTTAAACAATATTATAGTGAATAAAAAAAGTTCTTGATTTGGGTATGTGGTACATAAAAAACATTAAATTATACAACTGATGAACCCGTTAATAATTGATATATGTGATTTATTAACACAGACTTTCGGAGTTGCAGTTTTCCTGACAAAACCTTTTCAATTAATCATGCGGTTCAATTTAAAGCAGTTAAAAGGACATTGTGATTCTCACAGGCTGATCTGGGTTTACAATGGACGTAAAGGCCAACGTAAAGGCCATTATAGCCGTGCTTAGCGGGTTAAAGGTTAAGTTTGAATGCCACGTAAATAGATTCACATGGTCCTTTAATGTGCAAGAAGGATATAATCTGATATTTAGGTGACCGCTCAGTTTACGTATAGGCCAATCCAACGGATGAGAATAAGTGGTGTATTGCCAAAGGCCACATAGAAGTTACCCAGTGGTGCCAGTGAGACCTGAACCCATGGCCACCGGATTCAGAATGGAACAAGCTATCCACCGGGCCATCGCTGCCCTGAGATTAATAGGAAACGTAAGTCTACCTACCTGGGACATCTTGTCTCCTTGTTGCATTATCCTCGAAGGCTATGATTGGTTTACCAAAAGGGTGGGAGGAGCTAGCGTCCCCGCCCCCACTCACACAACCATTGTCTATATTGTCCAGATTATTCAAGTTACTGTGGTTCAGAAACCTGTCTGCAATCTGTTGCGATATAAGTGCCTTATTTGAAACGTTTAAGTCAATAATTTCCTCAAACTGAGATGAATCTGACGCCTGCAGAGTGTCGGAGTCGACTAGGCTCTCGCCCAAATTTGAACCTGTTTGTGAACTTCCGAACGAATCAGCCGTCCGCATACTGATACTGAAAATAGAACAAATAATTTCGAAAAGTGAGGTTAAAATTTAACAAGTACCAACAGTGGTGCGAACACCAGATTGTGAATTCACATTTTTATTGAAAAATGTAAGTAAAAAGCGGGGATAATTAAAGTAAAATACATGACAGAGTTATGGTTCTTGTCATATATAATACTGCGTAATGAAAATGAACATGTGTGCCAAGTTTCAAAGCTTTCCGATGCTTTGTTCTTGAGAAATGAGGAAAAACAAAAACTTCAACCCAAACACGTAGACGAACAAACAAAATGTTTAACCAAAACACGTAGACAGACAGTCAGATGGAAATCGCCAAATGCAATCCGGCTAATAATGAAATAATCCAAAACAATTTTGCCTACAATGATAAAGACATGCAATGCTAGAAATAGTGATTGCCCTCATGAATTCTTGCTATATCTGTAACAAAGGTAACTAATGCTAGGGGCAAATATTTTCTACTTAGCCCGCCACAACATGTTTACTTTGCCATCATTCAAAACGTTTTATAATTAGCACTTCTCATTCCCCTTGAAAATCGTTAAGTAATTAAAATGTATTGGTAAGATTTGAAATGTGGACTCTCCCATAAATCCTATTACCATAGAACATTAATCAGCCGTGAATTACTTAATCGATATATCAATATTGCCACGTTCACTTGAAACTTAGGTACAGACTTTCTGCTGAATTGGCACGAATAACAAATCATCTTGAATCATACGTTAGGCATCTATTGTCTATTTTTCTTCTTCTTACTTTTGTAAAACACTGGCGAAAAAATCTTATATGCCTAATCACTGGTACTGATTATTGTTAGTCAAATGCTACTTTTATAAAACACTGAAACACATAATAACAGTATGTGTACAAACATAATTTAACCTTCTTTGTGTTAGAGGTGTTAGCAGACACCTCTATTCAGCAGTCACCTGCCTTGAATAGCCACATTTTTGCATACCTGTCAAGTCTCACGCATTGAGTGTCAAATCACGCTCACATGCATACATTTTACGCTCTCACGCATTTGACCAAAATGCTTTATTTTGTCTGCGATTTTTTAAAAAAAAAACTTAGTATATTTGATACCAAAACTCGATAAAATTTAGAGTAAAGACAATAGGGTAAGAGTAATGCTTGGTCACGGCAACTTGGTGCACCCTAGAACCTGGTTTAAACCCCCAGCCGCCTTTTTTTTTGTCACTGACCATTCCAAAGCGGTAGCCCTATTGTCAATCCTTTTATGTTTGTGATGTCATATCTTGCCTTTGATTCATATTTGTAATTATTGTTTGTTTCTGTGCATGTTTTTGGTTGACTTTGGTCCTTAAATGCTACATTTCCTGTTCGACTTTTATATCTACTTTTAGCATAGTTTCATCAGAAGTCCCGTATCACATCTGTATATTGTTTGACTGAAATGAATTCAATTTAAATATATGATCATATTAACAGTAATAAGAGTATATCTTTGATTCAACCAAAGATCGTCTCAGGTTTCAGGGGGGTGATAAAATTCAACTAAAGATCGTCTCAGGTTTCAGGGAGCGATAAAACTCAACCAAAGATAGTCTCGGGTTTTACTGGAGACTATCTTTGGTTGAATTTTGTGAGTTTTGGCGTAGATATACTCGTATTACTGATCATATGCCCCCTAAGCCCTAACCAAGGATATGTGATTTATTAACACAGACTTTTGGATTTTTTTGAGCAAGGATCAACTTCCCCTTAGGCTCCATCTCACTCTTGACTTCCATCAGGCCTTGACAGCTTGAAACAATGCCAACTGAACACAGGCCTATTAAAGAGGCCAAGTTTGATCCTTCCCTTCGGTGGCTGCTTAATTAAGACACGTTTTTGACTTAACTTTGTTATTTAACATAAAACGTGACCTTCAACAAGAGCATTCATACTATAAATTCCATGGAATTGTAAGTACTGCAATCTTTTATTTTTATTGAATTACTTATATTTTCGACGAGCCTCTGATAGTTATTATGCATAGAAGCATGATCTGAGCAATTAGTCACAGATTGCATATATTCATAATGCGATAAAAGTTTAAAATACAATCCAAGCAAATGTAAAAATTTCAAAGATAACAGTAACAAAACTTTCTTGTACTTTTAAAACATAGTCAAATGTTCTTAAAAACAAATACCAAAACAATAACAAAACACTACCTTGTACTTTAATTTATAATACCGTTAGTCCACTGCTCCTAAAACCAAATATCTACAAATGAGAAAAGTGTGCTTCAACTGAATCGTGACAACCAAAATGTAACAGAACGTGAACTTTCAACTTTCATGTCACTCCCTTGATAATATAGGTAACCCTTTGTTATATTTCCACCTCATTAAGTCTCGAGGAATTAGTGCCTGTATTTTGTGTGTTATCCTATTGTCCTCAGACTTCATACAAAGAAAATATGATATTGTAGGTATGTTGACACTGTTGAACAATTCGACAACAAGAAAAGCTTTACATGGTTGTTTGATGTAGCTCGTCCTCCCTTTGTTGTGCATTTAAATGTCTTTTTGTTTACTTATGCCATTTAAACACATCATCAATTTAGTGAACAATGGGTCTCCGGCATTTTTCTTATCAAGATAATATTGATTTATAATAGGCAGATTATCTATTAGATATATAAATCATAGTCTATCTAGATATTATCGCATACATACATTGGCAGATCCAGCACAGTACATGGGCAGATCCAGCACACGTACATGGGCAGATCCAGCACACGTACATCGGCAGATCCAACATACATACATGGGCAGATCCAGCACACGTACATGGGCAGATCCAGCATACATACATGGGCAGATCCAGCACACGTACATGGGCAGATCCAGCACACATACATGAGCAGATCCAGCACACGTACATGGGCAGATCCAGCACACGTACATGGGCAGATCCAGCACACGTACATGGGCAGATCCAGCATTTCAGATTAGGAGGAGATACAGCCTTTAAAAAAATATATAGATAACACCAAAAAACACACACCCTCTCAGCCCATTTTTATTGGATTTTTTTCCTTCAAATCTCTGAGGGGACCCACCCACCTCCACCCTGTACACATTTCACAAATTGAATTTCATGTCATAGGGCTATGATAAATACATTGCTGGAAACCCAATGCAAAGCAGCAATGCATGAATCCTATTCAGCATAAAGTTAATCATTTGCATAACTTCAAACCACAAAGCGTTACAATGTCAATAACTTCATCACGTTTGAGCTCGGATTCTGTGTTGTATACAAACGTTGACCGGTGACATCACCATTCATATGCAAACTGCCAACCTGTTATTCACTGGTCATTTTGACAACAGAAACTTTACACTGACCAATATGCATATTTATTGATATTCTGCCGATCCAGCTTAAATTTTAAATCGTTCATGTTATTATGAACAATTTGTCGTTAGATGTCATATGGCACCAACAGACATAAAACATTCCAGGCCCAACCTTCATATACGCATTATAGCAGACTTAATTTTCCTAAATTCAAAGTTATGGGCCTCTTCCCAATTTGGAGAGGAAAGGCTCTGACAATTCACTCAACATTTGGAACCAGAACTATCACTGAAGGTGATGAATACCCCAGCTAAAATTCTAAGTCAAACATAGGGCCATTATTTAGTAATAAATTAGGAAAATAACAATGGGTGATGTAGAGGGACATAAGGTCATCAGCTGATATGTGTATATGAAGTTTGGGAACAACACATTCAAAACTGTTTGAGGAATGCAAGTAATAAAAATGTGTTACCTGACGGGATGCGATGGGACAATGTTACAAACAGCATGATTCCTATATAACCCACACTTCACTTTATTACAGCGGGGCTATAATAATAACTGCTGAGTATCCACAATAGTAAAACATTGTTCTGTGTATTATATGCACACAGACCTGCAAACTTGGCATGTTACATGATCCTCCAGCGAATTTAAATGTTGTGTCACTTGACAGTATACTAGCTAACAAGTAAAACTGCACTGTTTAAGGGATTGGAGGTGATCTGGAAGAATTGAATTGAATTGGGGTTTTAACACAAGAAAGGTTAAATGGCGCCAAACAGCGATGAACATGCCAGGCTCATCCTCCAGTTTATTTACATCTAGATAAAATAAGGAGAATGGGCGTAGAACCTTCTAACCTGCAGAATTGCAGAGTTGCTGCAAATTCTATTGTAGACGCTCCATTTACGGTGGAGCCACATTTCCACATTTGCATATAGGGTGGGGGGTCCTACCCCTCTGCCTCTAGCGGGATTTGCAGTGGTAGTATTCTACCCCGGCAACCACACGGGGATGATCTGGAAGAATTATGGGAGTCCATTCAAATACTAATAAAGCAACCATAATGTGTTTTAGTTTCATATTTAATATGCTTGTGTACTAAAACTAGGCCCCATGAACTAACTGACCACTTTTATCAATTCTTGTTTTATGACAAGTACAATTTTTTTCAATTATATGCACAACTGTTAGTAATATAAACCCCCGTTTTAATTAATATTTATGATTTAGCAACAAAAGACAGACTGTTGTTCAGTTTTTCAGACCAATATTTTTTGTTTTTTTTTCAATATAGTGATTTTATTTTCATCTTGAAGTGATGAAACTCGCATATATGTGACTTTTTCAATGAAAATAAATCCTATATTCATAAATAAATATCCCCTATTTCATTTGGATTGCCACTAATTACTTTTCTATATCGCCTCCAGTTCCTTTACTGTGTTAGTCCTTTAGTCTTAATAAGTAACCATGAATATTTAATTCCCCATTGGTGTCTTCAGAATCTATCAATACTTTCAAACTAGTAAGTGAACATAACAGACAATTTACAGAACCTGCACAAACATTATGACAGGATATGGATTATACGTCCTTAACACACACACACACAAACAACTTAAAAGAAATACAATTAAATCTTGAACAACTATGGAGCCAAACATTATGACAGAATATGGATTATACGTCCTCAAAACACGCACAAGGACAACTTATAGGACTATGGAGCCACCAATGTTACAACAGAATATGGATTAGACATTCATAAAACACAAACAGACAACTTAGAAATACTTGAATCTTCAACAACTATGGAGAAGCTTCAGTAACTCAGTGAATAAAGCCTTGAGTTTTAGAGCTACAGACCTCTGTCCCGCATCGGTCCACTCCCTGGCGGAGGCGTCTGATGGAAAACTTCATCCTCCATCTCATCTCCCTTTACGGTTGCTGCCCCAATATAATCTAATAAGACGTGTTAACGGGACGTAAAACCCCATTTCATTAAACAACTACGAAACCACTACGAGGTTATAACAGAATAAAACAAGAACTCAAGACAAGGCAAGAAAGATTATATGACTTTTTAAGACAAGGCAAGAAAGATTATATGACTTTTTATGGGTATCCAGTGAAGATTGGGAATTAAGATATAACATTTTTTATCGGAACTGAGGCTCTGTCGTGGTTCCCATTGTAACTATTCATATCGAGGGTTTGAACTTCTCTATCAAAACCGGATACCCATTAGTGATTCTCTTTCTTGCATATTATCGACATTTTGTAAGCTGACATTGTCTAATAGCCTACAATCAATATTTTGTACACAGAAAAAAAATCACAACAATGTCAGCAAACTGTAGTCTGTTGATGTTACTGACGTCCTTGTTGACATGTGCTGCTCCCCTGTATACATGATCAGATTTAATCACCTTTCATGCAAAATGCGGATAAGATCCTTATCAAATACGGCCGGATAAGATCCTTATCAAATCCGGTCTACTAGAAACTTTAATCTTCAACAACTATGGAACCACTATAAATGTTCATGACACCAAGCCAAAAAGTATATAATTTATGTATATATATAAACTGCAATATCATAAAGAACATATACCTTACCAAATATTCCTCCTTCAAAATCCATTTTACAACTGTTAGATATCCATACTATATCTTATAACCATTCACCCATATATAAATATACACAGGTTTTAGTCTGAGCTTGAACATGTTGCCCATATACTAACTAGGGCGCGTCTCACACCAGTTATGAAATGAAATCACAGGTGTATGAATCAATGAATGTGTATTATCTCCTTTTATGGCTCAGATGGATTACTTTATTAATATAGTTTGTAATATAAATCAATTGAAAGCCCTAAGTAGTAAGATTATTGGAATATTTAGGGCAGTCATGTGACATAAGGTGCAGTTTTATTGTAGATACACAATTATTTTGACATGGTCCTTCAGACATGAACAGATAGGTATTTAAAGGTATGTAAAGGTAAACCTCCTTGTGTGTATTGTATTACAGCTGTACAATAAAAGCTGGAGGTCGACTGTTTGGAAAAGTTAATGTAATCTGCAAACAAATATTGACTTTGTGCCCACAATGTTGGGATATATTGAACTTGTGTTTGTTCTGGAGTAAGAATTAAACTATTATAAATTACCCTTCAAATAAAGGCAAAATCACACGACAAAACACTCTATCCTGGTGTTAAGGTCATACAATAATGCATATGTGCCGATTAAAAGTATATTTTTTATTCACAGGTTCTTAAAAGACCCGTGATTGAATATATATGCGTAAAATAAGTTGATAACTCTTAATTCAACGCTCCAGTTTTGATGTTTGGCATAACTGGTTAAAGTCGTTTATATTGTGTCTATACAGTTTGGATTCTAAAAATATGTAAGTTATATGTATACGTTGTCGTCAGTACGTTTAAAAACAGTGTTCATTCTGTTGCAAACTTTGCCTACATAGGGACTAAGCTGGATACGGTAATAGAAAGATTTGAATGAAAATTTGATATATAAATCATAGTTTAGAGCCGTCCCAGAGAGAGGGGAAGAACAGACTGCAATAAACGCAACTGCCCCAGTTACATCCCAATCCGATGGATGAGGCTAAGAGAACGTGTTTTGCCCAACAACACATCGATGAAACTCAGTGGAACAGATTCAAGTCAACCGTGCTATCAAGTGGGTCACGTCTGTCCCCTTTCCACTTGCCTGGAGGTCATAACCTTAACCCTTAACCCGCTAAGCACGACTATAATAGCCTTTGCGTCCATTGTAAAGCCAGACCAGCCTGCGAGTAACCTTTGTCACATAAATGGAATGGTCTTAATTCAAAGAAATTTGCAGTGGAAGCAAGTGCCCTGAGGTCACAAGCATAATTTCGCGGCAGTTATTTGAAGCCTCAAACTTTCAGTTAAGCGGCAAGCAAGCTACATGTCTAAATAATTGCGCTCCCAGAAGGAGAATATACAATATTCACAATTTCCATTGTAGTGACTGCTTGTGTTGAATATCATGCAGACACAAATCTGCATAAGCTTAGCCCTAAGCTTGTTACACATCGATCACCGTAAAGCTTACAATAAGTCAATGCACAACTTATAATACCAGCTCATGCCTGCCAGAATATAATTTTTTATTTGATGTATTTTGAACTATATATATATAAATATGTTTTTATCGCTACTTATAATAGCGGTCTCTGTAGTTGACAGTGGATATGGCATTGCGGTTTCGAGCTACAGACCTCTGCCCACTGAGGATTTTCTCCCCCGACAGTTGACAGTGGATACGGCATTGCAGTTTGGAGCTACAGACCTCTGCCCCGTGAGGGTTTTCTCCCTGACAGTTGACAGTGGATATGGCATTGCGGTTTGGAGCTACAGACCTCTGCCCGAGAAGGTTTTCTCCCCGACAGTGGATATGGCATTGCGGTTTGAAGCTACGGACCTCTGCACCGAAAGGGTTTTCTCCCTGACGGAGTCATGTCTGATGGGAAACTTCATCCTATATCTTATCTCATCTCCCACTCAGGTTTATATATAACTTGCATACCGGATATGGTTATCTGCATTTTACATGGGTAATGGAAAGCCTGATCTTACACATGGGGGAAGATAAGTCACGCTCTGATATCAACAATGACAGCTGCATGACGTCATTGTGTAAATAAACAAGCAAATATAAATGATATGCAAGTAAAAAAAATCAATCATGGGTATCCGGTTCAGATAAGGAAATTCCAAAATGAGGTGTAATTGTTTTAATCGGAACCTCTGCAGAGCCTCGGTTCAGATAAAAACGATTATACCTCGTGTTGGAATTCCCGATCTTCATCAGATACACACGAAAGATTCTTACAACATGATGTGTTATAAGGGGATGTAAAACCCCTATTTTGTTTCATTTATCACCACTGTTAAACCCTTGGTATGAAAATTCAGTTCAGGATTGCCATGCATTTGCAAAGTACACCAGGGATGGGCATGTGTTTTGTTAATACCACTTGGTAGTGTTATACGTACTAAGATGACCCATCATCAAATCATAAATATATAATTTCAGTGCAATAAATGCTAGAGCTCTTGTGAAGAAACCATGATTTATGGCAGTAACAAAACGTTCTCCTGTCACTCGAGTGTCACATGCTAATCAGGAGGTTGACACTAACAGTAATCTGACGGCACCTTACTTGTACACTGAGGGTTTACAGATATCCCAGCTTGCTGGTGGAGTGGACATACTGGACTCCTTATCTGTGGGATGACTCTGTTGCCAAAACATGGTAAATCCAATGGTTGAAAGTTGGATAGTAGTGACCTACCAGATTACCAGATTAGCCCTTCAGTTTCCGTAATTATGATGTGACTTACAGAATGGCCTTTAGCATTGAGATTTTTTTTTTTTTTTTAAGTAAATGACCTGCTAGATCGATGTTTAATAGACTGACCAGTAACATTTTACTTAAGATTGGCCATTTGTACTGAATATGTAGATAATTTTGAACTTGGGAAGGGGCCGAAGTCTGGCCTCAAGTAATGGAGCCCGTCAAGCAGTCAAAAGATGGCTCTCTGATCCTAGACTGTTTTAATTACTGAATAGATAAAAAACAACACATAATGGGCATTTCCGCTATATATTGTATGTTTAATATGCTACTGCCAATCGAATGGTACAGGGCGACATTAGGCTTGTCCTTTCGGAAAGAAGGTTTAAACAGCACTAGAGGTGCACAGTATTACCGGTATACCGGCTAACACCGGTATTTAGCTTGGGCAGTACGCACCACGGTACATTTGGGTCCGTACAAGTTCTTCGGCTCTTTCCGTGACCGAGAAATATATGGAAATTTCCGAAGAAAAAACATGTTTTATTTCTCTAATTCACGTTTCTTTGCTGCTTCCTTGTGAATTTAACACATTTAATCAAACAATTAAATATATAACTATAGACAATCTCATTAAAAATAAGTAAATAAAAGCAATTAAAACTAATAACAAACTGTCAAGTGGTAAGTTTATGATTCTTATGGGTACTTATGGAGCTAGCAGAGTAGTCCTATGTTATCCTGCAATATACAAATTCATGTTTTTGCAGCTACAAATTGTACACAGTATACCGTGGTACATAGCGCGCTATTTGCTAAAACCCCACGGTATACCGTGGTACGTACCGCAGTATTTGCTAAAACCGCACGGTATACCGTGGTACGTAGCGCGGTATTTGCTAAAAACCCACGGTATACCGTGGTACTTTATTTTTTTTGTGTTTCTTTTTCCTTTCTGTATACTATAAACCAAAATGTAATGTTTTCTGTAAGCCTATCCATCAACTAAGCAGTGGGCAGGTTGTGTTATTGAATCAACTAAGCACTGGGCAGGTTGTGTTATTGCATCAACTAAGCACTGGGCAGGTTGTGTTATTGCATCAACTAAGCAGTGGGCAGGTTGTGTTATTGCATCAACTAAGCAGTGGGCATGTTGTGTTATTGCATCAACTAAGCAGTGGGCAGGTTGTGTTATTGCATCAACTAAGTAGTGGGAAGATTGTGTTATTGCATCAACTAAGCAGTGGGCATGTTGTGTTATTGCATCAACTAAGCAGTAGGCAGGTTGTGTTATTCCATCAACTGAGCACTGGGCAGGTTGTGTTATTGCATCAACTAAGCACTGGGCAGGTTGTGTTATTGCATCAACTAAGCAGTGGGCATGTTGTGTTATTGCATCAACAAAGCAGTGGGCAGGTTGTGTTATTGCATCAACTAAGTAGTGGGCAGATTGTGTTATTGCATCAACTCAGCAGTGGGCATGTTGTGTTATTGCATCAACTAAGCAGTGGGCAGGTTGTTATTGCATCAACTAAGCAGTGGGCCACTTTTTGTTTGTGCATCAACTAAGCAGTAGGCAGGTTGTGTTTGTTTTTTTCTTGCTGGTTTTCAATAGCAACTCCATATTCAAAATTGCAATTTATCACACATCATGGCTTCTGGGAGTGTTACAAAGCCAAGACTTTTTTCTCGTAATACACTAGTGTTTTACAGATTACACTAGTGTATTACAGATGCAAATGAGAACAGAATCACTGTATTTGTGTACAGTAAAACATTTCATCCCACTTGTTTGCATGGTATATCATACGGTACGTTCAGACACCTTAAATATTTATCCGGGCGAACGCGTAACGTAGCTGACGTCATGAAAACAACAAAACGACGTCATGATTTCTTTTACAAACTACCGTCGTATACAAGGTAAATTGACAAATTAAAGTGAAACTATCACATCGTAAGGTGCGTTATGTCATAAACAGAATCTTATAATCGTGACTGTGTATTACTGACTTTAATAAAATCATTGGATAGAGATAGGAAACTTGGCAGAGCCTCATATGCTATCATTTTATTCAACTTGTTTATTAAAATCAATAATACACAGCCACTCATATAAGATCCTCTATATATAAATTTTTGGGTAGCTTTTCCCTATTGAGAATTTTACAACAAATTATTCTTTTTTTTTAAGGATGGCCTCTCCCTGGAAGATTCCCAGCTGAAAAAATCACCATCACTTAAACAAGGCTCCTCCATGGACTGAAGTTAGTGATCTACTAATAATCTTTCACCTTTGGGGCCATAATTATGGGAAAAAAAGTTTCAGTGACAGATTTTAATGATATTATTATATATATTTAACCTACGTTAAGAATGCGAACAATTCTTACATGATTTAAGCATAGTTATTTATCATATGGTAATTTATACATACAAGCAAAACCAAAAACATCGAATTACATGTACTTTGTTAAGTTGTATTCAACCGTAATTAATGTAAACTCTTACCTACTTTGTAAGATATTAGTTTCACTGTTGCTTTAATTACAGGTATACATGCTACATTTGTGTGACAAGAGTGACAGGGAAGGCTGATAAAGACAATTACTAGGGTGATAACACAGAGACCTATTATCCATACTTAAGCAAGCCAGGAGCCTATATGTCATTATGATTGATCCAATTAATACTTCACAGGACCAACAAAATCATAATTATACCAGCAATATTGAATTTGGATTATAAATTACAATCCAGTAGGTGAAATAACACTAATGTGTGAGTGTTTTTTTTATGGAGAAAAGAAAGCCAGGATTGTACGTCTTTAAAATTGCAGCAGCAAATAAAACTTTGGTACTCCTGAAAAATACTTGTTCAACATGAATAATAATGACATAACAATGGCCTAGTGTTGACATATGGCCAGGTAGTCTTCAAGTTTCCATATTATATAATCAGGGTAGATAGGGTGTCATTAAGAGG